>JBAMBR010003442.1:42500-52500 GCA_037044475.1 Zaprionus obscuricornis | reverse complement strand
CTATTATTAAATGTGCTGCATCTTATTATTAACTGCTTCTGCTTTACACACACACAAACACACACACACACATACATAGAGAGACACACTTTAACCCTTTATTGCCCCTTAACTCTTTGCCTTTTAGATTTTGCATTTTGGGCAACAAAACTCAAATTAATTACAAAGCGCGTCGCGTTCGCCCCCTGTTCACGCCCCCTCCCTTCTACTACACCCAACAAAACCAGAGCGTCCCTCTATCCCATCCCCTTCCCAACAATAACCCGCTTAAAGCTTTACTATGTCCATTAATCTATTAATACAGAGAGCAAATGACCAAAAAAAAGGAAACTTTGGATGGTTACCAAACTCATCGGACGACTTGACTTGACTTGACTTGACTTGACTCGCACGACGCATTTCCGTTTCCGCTTCAATGGCAATGCTGTTGCTCAGGCTCAACAAGCAGCCAAGCGTTTGACTGAATCCCATCTACATAGACTTTTGCCATACCCCATATCCCTTACCTCTCTACCAACTTCTACCTTCCACACTGCCCACGCATACATACATACATATATTGCATCCCCTTTAGAGCTAAACGCTTTGACTACTACATCCCATGGTCCTAAGCAATGCTCATGACAGAAGTTTTGGAACGAATGTCGGTAATGACTTTTCATTCTCGCCCAGATAACGCTAAGCGATTATTTCTTATTTTTTTTTTTTTTTTTTTTGTGTACTAGCAGAAGGAGTGCTTGGCAGAATCTGCAGTCAATCGACTTTGTTCGACTCTGCCGTCATCTCTCTCTCTCTCTCTCTCTCTCTCAGTCTCAGTCTCGTTAAGAACAAGCGAAAAATTTGACTCAAAATTCACACACTCAGGGCTAAAATGATATAGCAAATAGTTCGTGTTAGAGATGAGCATCCTGGCAGAAACTAGAAATTGAAGTTGAGCTTACTACGCTTTCACTTTTAGTCTAAAAAATTGTTTTTTCCTGCTTTGCAACAATTTCTAGTAACAATTTCATTACTTTCTCAGCGCTTAACACTTTGTGACAATTCGTGCTTATGCGTGTCACGCTAGAGACACAAAACTCGGACTCTGTTATTTAACGTATTACGCGTTTTGTGCGCTCAAGCGGCAAGCAACACAGGCTGCGGCACAGGCTGCAGTTAGTCATAAGCCCAAAAAGGCAAAGGCATGAGAGACAAGATACAGACAGACATACACTACACACACACACACACACACAAACACAGAGAGAGAGAGAGATAGAGGCATAGACTGGTAAACGTTTTGTAGTGCGTTTGTTGCCATTTCCGGAAATTTTTGAGCATGAGGCATTCAGGGGTAGGGTCATACAGCCGGAGACGGCGCCGCTGTCTGCCACATTCAGTTGCTATTTTGCATAGACTCGAAGATTGTTTCAACCAAAGGTTGAGAGTGAGTTAAGGAAGCAGTAACCGGGAGTGCGGGTTACATAGTGTAACGGCCGTCGCCATCGTCGACTAATTAACTGCGATTATTACGGTCATTACGTGGGATTTCCTTTGCGTAAACATCTTGAATTTTTCGGCGCTTGCACTGTACGACAGCGACAAATGTTGTTGCTATTTTCTGTTGTCTCTCGACATTGGCAGTCAAAGGAGTTATGCCAGGCTAATGGTTTGTGTGGTAGTGGCAGTGGCAGTGGCTGTGGCAGTGGCTGTGGCTGCTTCGCATCGCATCGCATCGCTTCATGTCCCAGCATTGAGTCCCACTAACTCTTGCTGCGCATTTGCGCTAACATTAAAGCAAATTAACCGCACCCCGTTCAATCCTTTTCGAACTCCTGCCTGTCGCTGCCCCATACCCATAGTGAGGGAGATACAGACTGTGTGTGAGAGTGAGAGAGTGAGCAGCCCCAAAAGTCATTTGTTGTGCAATGTGTTCATGTGGCTGGCAGTTTAAAAACCAAAGCAAAAATCAATACAGACCCGAAAGGATAACACTGTACACAAAAGCCACGAAACACAGGACACAGCACAGAGGACACCAGGACACTAGCACAGTCACAAGGCGTAAGGCGCGCTGTTGAGATCCTTCACCCTTATACATAGTGTTGAGGGGTAGAGAACATTCGCTGTCTGATTAGAGACACGCCAAGGCTAATGGTTATGATTGTGGTGGCCGAAGATGACAGCGGCTTTTGGCTTAAAGCATTTCTTTCTACCTCTCAGACCCCGCTTCTTCTTCTTCTTCTTCTTCTTCTTTAGCTATATCCTTAAGATGTCCTCTCAAGCGACGCGTCGAATGCGCCCCAAGACATTATGACTCCTTTTCTACGTTCTCCTTCCAACATTTCATTCTTAACGCCCAAGGAGAACTGCTTGATAAAGCGATTTACTAAAAGGTAAAATTTCTAGATTCAACCTTTGCTTAAGATTACTCAATTAATGCACTTTAATTTTATGACTCGCCACTCGTCTGTCTGCCATATCTATCTACACATCTTCGTGTGTATATATATATGTGCGTGTGTGTGTATGTTTCTACCTATTAAAGTAATGCTCTTTTTGCTCTTCACATAAAGTCAAACTTGTCCATTGTTTATACAGAGCTTTGTTTCACATTTGATGCCAAGTTAATGAACTAGTTCCAATGCTTATGTCATGCAATTAGCTTTCAAATACTAAAAAATGTTCATTATAGATTAAGTTATACGTAACCCTTCGTATTTCATTCGTTCTACTTTGTACCTGAAATTTTCTTTCCTCTTTGGAACTTTGCTAACTCCTAGAAATCTTTCTATATTCCTATATCTTCCTATATGAAGGTTCTACATTTCTTCTGGAAACCAATCTTCCTAGATTTTTTTTCTGTTACTAGAAATTTTTCTTCCCTTGAGCACTATATTTTTACTATAGGGCATATTTTTTACTACCAAAATTCTATTCCATATTCCATTTTTGAATCTTCCTTTTGCCTTTCTTTCACTTCACTTTCACAGAACTAGTTCATAATGCTGTCAGCACTAAGATGCAATGCAAATTTATTTTACAAGATGAAATACTACATATAAAATATGAAGCATAAAGATTGAGAGACAGACAGATAGCAGGATATACAGATGGACTGCAGTACGTGCTCTTTGGCCATTGAATATACTTTATGCTTTGTCTTATGTCGTTGCTTGCTTGCTTGCTTGCTTGCTTTGGCCTTTGTCTTCACTGCCTTACGGGCTGCGGCTAGTTTTCCTAATCTAGTTTTCGTTGTTGCAGTACCAAAAATTCAATTAGCCAATGTCTTGAAAACATAACAAAGAGCTAGCTGAAAATATACAAAATTTCAATTGATATTTTGTTACTTTAAAAGGTATTTTACCTCTCTCTCTCTCTCTCTCTGTCGCGACGTCAAAAAGTTACCTTGAGTTGTGGCTGTCATGAGGCACGAAGGCTTTCCTCCAAAACCATAATAATTCTCCATGCAACTGATATGAATTTCCATATTGACAGCCGGCAACGGATGCCCAAGCCTGTTTCGTTCTGCCACGAAGTTTCCACTAACCACCTTCAGTAGCGTATTTTGCCCCCTGCCTGTGCTTATACCACACCATCTCTTTGTCAGGGACGTTGGTTGTTCAATTTTGTGGCCGTTGTTTTATGGGCAGCTGCTGTGAGTTCTTCTTGGATTTTTTGGTTTTATTTATTTGTTTTTTTTTTTTTTTTTGTTTTTGGACAAGCCACACACATAACACTATGCACAGTGCTACAAATATTTAACAAAATTTTCAGCTTGCATTTTTAACATTTTTTTTTTTCTAATTTTCTAAATTTTTATTAACATTTTCAGGACAATTTTCAAGTAGTAAAATCTGTAGAATATCTTTAAGCAATTTTCTCTGTTTATTTTTTTTTCAACTACTGTGCATGCAACTCCAAAAGTTAACCCTAAGTTCAACATTTGTTGAATTTTGTACAATTTTTTTTTTAGCGGTTTTAATTTTTTGATGTCGTATCTGGAGAAAGTTATTGCTTCCATTGGAACCACTGTGCAAGCAGCTCCAAAAAAATTTTTTTTAATAAGCTACGGAGAAGTACAAAGCAAATATAATAACTTGCAAGTAGCGTCTGTCCATATCCAGCATACAGCCATAAAAAAAGGAGACCAACTGCAAATTGGCAAGAAATGAAAGCGGCTCGATTTTTTTCGGGTTTTTTTTTTTTTTATATTATTTTTTTTTTGTTGATGGGATTTTTATAAAGTAGCTTGAGGAAGATGCAGGGATGGCACGAATGTTGCGGGAATGTAAAGCATATTGGAGTAAGCTATAGATAGCTATAGCTATTTCGTTGGTCACTCTGACAGCGTCTGCGGCTATGGAGCACTAAGTAAATACCAATATTTTGTTGGGGCATGCAACATAAAGTGCAATATGGGTCTATCCCGGCACTTTGAAGAAGAAATAAAGAGAGAGAGAGAGAGAGAGAGAGAGAGAATGAAAGAATGGTTGCGGCTAATGTTGCAGTGCATAATACTGCACCCCACACGGTAAAATAAAGTTAAAGCAATTAATTTCCACAAAACAACCAATTAGCTCAAAAGTTTACCTTAAGTGTCTAAACACTCCGAGACCGTAGACAAGCGACAACAACAACGAACGAAGGACAACTCTGTGACCCTACCAAGATCTTTCTCTCTCTCTCTTTCTCTTTCTCTTCGTCCATTTGCTGTTCGGGTGTCCGTAAAGTGGAAAAACAAAAGGTTACTTGATTTTACTATTTTGAATGTTTGACACTTTTCGGCAAGCAGCTTGTTTTGCTTGTAATGTCACATCCTGCTGAAATAATTTACCAGCCACAGCAGCTAACACACACACACATACACACACACACACATATATATAGACTATGAAAATGCATAGAGGCAGTTCCTCAGTTACCTTTGTTGACTGCTGGCGACTTGAAGACCAGGCCGACAAGTGTGAACAAGATGTTTTAGGCCACACAGACAGCTGGACAGATGGACAGCAGGACAGCTTGACACCAATGGCATATCCTGGTCAGCATACACACATACAGAGAGAGAGAGAGAGAGAGAAAGCAAGAAATTGAGAAAGAGAGCGACGCACATCCTGGAAAACTTCAAAGTCAGAAGGATATAAGGCCGGGAAGTAGCTGGAAGTAGTTCTTGTTTTAGTTGTCGTTTTCATTCTGTCATTAAAAACCCTTGTCAAGTCTACGCCATAGACATGGCCACACTGTCCACACACATACATACATACAGCACTACACCTGCATAATGAATTTTGCAACTCACAAAAGACTCTGAATGACTAAGAGCAAGGGAGCATGGGGTATAGAGCTCTTGGTCTAAGGTATTTAAATTAGCTGCCAGAGCTGACAGAGAGCAAAAATTTGCATTTTCGCTTTTAAGTGCCAAATCTCAAAGATAAGAAACTCTTGAGTTCAGAGTTACCAACTCTTCCAATCTCTCTAAGTCTGCCCTAGTCTTACTCACTGCTCCTGACTTTCGTTCACTGCTTCAACATGAATCTCCTTGAGTTCTTCCTGCAGTATTTCTAACTGTTCCCGAGTCTTCCAGAGTCTCCTCGATTGTCCCTTAGTCCAACCTTATTCCATCATGAGTCGTCCTGAGTGCCCCCGAGACCTTTCACGTCTTCCTGTGTTCACTCCGAGACTCTTTGAGTCTTCTCCAAAATTCCCAACTCTTCCAATCTCCCTAAGTCTGCCCTAGTCTTACTCACTGCTCCTGACTCTCGTTCACTGCTTCAACATGAATCTCCCTGAGTTCTTCCTGAGTCTACTGCAGTATTTCTAACTCTGCCCGCGTCTTCCAGAGTCTCCCCGATTGTCCCTTAGTCCAATCTTATTCCATCATGAGTCGTCCTGAGTGCCCCCAAGATCTTTCACGTCTTTCTGTGTTCACTCCGAGACTCTTAGAGTCTTCTCCAAAACTTCCTAACTCCATTCCAAGACACCCTGAGTACTGTACCAAATCCAGTGATAAGCTGTAGCCATTTTTGGTTAATTGAATTGATGGATTTCAGCTTAAGACGTGCCACAATATGCGCTTTAGCATGCAACAAGCAATAGTCTGGACTTTGGTAAGGGTTACAGCTACAGTCAAAGAAGTAAGCCATAATGGAGAAGTGTTGGGCGGGGAATAGGAAGAGTAAAGAGTAAAGTGTAGCGCAGTAAGAGCGCTTAAAACGTTTTACATTTAACAAGAAAACAAGAGCAAAGCATTTAAATTATGAAAAGTAAGCCATAAAATCTTATTTTTACTTCCGTCTCCGGCTCCGTCTTTGTCTCCGCTACCGTCTCCATTGCCGCCATCGGCTGCTTTCACTGTTATCGTGCGTAAAGGGTTTCAAAATGGGGGTAGCTCAAGTAAAAATTAAAATTGGTTGGAGTAGGAAGTTACGGGCAGCGGGCAGGCGCTAGCTCTCGCTTTGCCTCTGCCTCTACCTCTACCTCTAGCTCTGAGCACATTTCGGCTACAATTTTAATTATGGCAACCGTAAGCTTTTGGTTGTAAATATTTGAGAGTTGCCCGATAACGTCGACGATTTTCATAAATAATATACACACAGCTAACCAAGCCGCCCATACCAGCACCCATACCCACACCCACATATTAAGAGCAAAGCAATGACTACTCCATCAGCAGTTGAAGCTAGCAGCTCTGAGTGCCGCCTGGCACCAGCTACGAGCAGTAGCTGTAGCTGTAAACACGGGACAAACAGTCTCCGATAAGGGTGAGGCCAGATTGTCAGATTGCCAGCGTGTGTGGCACTCTATCCCCCTTGCTCTCTAGTACCCCTTAACCACCCCCTAACCCGCCGTACAAACAGTAGCGAACCCCTTTTTATACGTTGGCAGTCTCGTAGCGCCTTTTAAAGACAAAAGGATTTTACTTTGTGGTAGCTGGAAGCAGAGCTGAAAGCTTTTTTCGTGCGTGCGTTTGCTTTATCTCTTGGCACTCTATGGCATTGCGGCTGTTTGCTTGCCTGCTGATTAGACCGCTGAAGCAGTAGCTCAATCTCATCCTCTCTCTCTCTCTCTCTCTCTCTCTCAACAACAACTCTTTAGTTGTTGTTGTTGTTAGCCCGCTTACCCGCAGCTCGTGACACGAGCGAACTTGATAAGCGACAAGCAGCAGAAGGTTTTTCACAATGTCCTGTATCTGCTAACGGGTTACCAACGCCATACGCCATACGCCATACGCCATACCCCAACCCTAATCCTAACCCCGTAACCCCATCACCTATCGCCCTGCACCCCAAATGCCTCACACTTGCTTTTGTTTCTCAGTCATTTTACATCTCAAGACGCTTTCGCGTTGATTCCTGCTTCCTGATTTTGGATTTTAAATTTCGAATTTGAATTTTTTTTTTTTTTTTTGTTTTTTGTTTTTCCTGCTCGCATTTTCCTTCCAACTCTTGGCATTCAGACTTCACCCGCATCTTCATTTCATTGGCAAAGCAAACACAAAATACACACACACACACACACACTACCCCTAGCTCTGGCTCTGGCTCTGGCCTTAACCCCTTGATGCGCCTTACCCCGTGGGGCAGACAGTTTTTGACGAGCACTTCTTAATTTATGATAAGGGTTTGGAAAATTGGAAAATGTTCAAATGCGGCCTGCTACTTTTTTGGGACCACAGCCTTGATGTGTATGTAGACATATGTGTCTGTGTCTCTCTCTCCCTCTCTGTATGCTAAGTGTGTGTGTGTGTGTGTTGTGTTTGCATAAACGAACCTACGGGTTTTTCAAGTAATGAGCTGCAAAAGCATTTGAATTATTTTTAACCCCGACGACATTGTGCCCTTGAGATCAACACATACGCACACACAAACACACACACAAACACACACACACACACACATAGAAACATGTATATGTCACTCCAGCGCATTGAAAGCGCGTAGCGAAATTTGATTTAGGATTTTTAATTTTGTGCTCTACTCATATTTTTTAATTATGCTGAGTAAAAAAGGATTTACAACATACACACTCAAACACACGGCCAGGACACGCACAAACATGTTTGTGTGTCTTATATGCTTTTTCGAAAATTAATTAAATTTTGCACACATTCACAGCTGCCGTTTTTTTTTTAAAGTTATTGTTGTTGTTCTTGTTTTTTTTTTTACTGTCCGCCCGGCAATTAAAAAGCTTTTACAGCAATCAAAGTTGAAAAAGTTGTCAGCCTTTTCATATATGCCAGACGGTCTGGCAACGCCGTGTCCCTGGTATATATATTTTTTTTTTAATAGTTTTTGTCTATTTATTTACACTGCGAAAATAATATTATGCATGTTAATTTGCAGCTTTCCACGCTGCGCTGAAAAGTAGGCAAGTATTTTTTTTTGCGCTAAGCGGAATTTGCCTTTGAGGACAAATGCGTTTAAGGGTAGGCAATGAAATTTGTAATTGCAATTTCAGTCTAAGCTAAACTTTAAATTTTGAAATTGATTTTTTGTTTAATAATATTTTCTAGCAGTGTAGCTTTAAATGTGACAGTTTCATTTCTAAATGTACAAATTTCCTTCAGTAGTCTTCCCCGCCGCCAAAAATTTTCAGTTTCAATTTCAGTTGTAATTCCAGTTTTCATTTCCATTTCCATTTCCATTGCCTGCAGGCGCCACTTTAACTAAGAACTTTGCCTTCATATCAATGACATGTACTATGGGGAGGCAGTGGCTGGGGCAGTGGGTGGATGGTGGGAGGTGGGAGCTGGGAAGTACGTATATTGCGGTGGTTGGTTCATTTCTTACGCTTAAGCGAATTATGAAGTGCTTGCCGCATAAAAATTTATTGCTGCTTTATCGTGCTCTCTTTCTCTCTCTCTCTCTGTCTGTCTGTCTATTTTGTCCATGAACAATGCTCAAGGACTACATCCTTGTTTATATTTACGCGCATAATATTCTTCCTGCATTCAAGATGAAAATCAGCATGTGAAAAAGGAAGCAAAAGAGAAAGCAAAACAAAAAAAAAAATATACAAAAAAAAATCACCGAGAACTAAATCTGCGGTTGGCTGTTTCAACACGCAGCAAATGGCAAAACTGACCCAACGCCAAGCAAAGCAAATATTGCTGAATGGATGGAGGTTAAACTGTCAGCCAAGTACAGCAAATAGCATACTCTGACCCATGCTCATGGGCAACGTTTTGGTCCGTTTGCCCCGCGGGGCCAACAAGCGACAAGAAAGTCCTTTTAATCTTAACACATATCATCATGATAACAATTTGGTCACTTTAAGTGAGGCAAATTTATTTATAAGCCGTTTTTTTTCTCTCTCTCTCTCTCTCTCTCTGTTTCTCCTTCTACTTTCACTTGCTACAGTGATTCACTCACTCTATTATTGTATCCTGAATCACTCAGAAGTCATACATTCTCAAGTTCTGTTACGTTTCCCCTCTATGTCAAGTATGTAATGCTATACATACGTTATACTCTGCAAAAAAAATAAATAAAACTAGTACATTGTATCTGCCGAGCTCACTGTTTATCTCTGCTTGACTAAAAAAATGTTCGTCATTTTGCAATGTGAAAAAAATTGCAACAATTTTAATTTTTTTTTTTGCAAATTTTTTTTATTTTTAATTTAATTTATTTTATTTAATTATCATTTCAACTGCCACCGTATGCACGAAGCCAGCCATTTGTTGGCTGCGCTTATAAGTAGGCAACAAATTTTGTACATTGCCAAATTAATGCAAAAAAAATATATAGTGATATATAAAATAAATAAAATTTTGCAGAGTATCTTGCTAGTCTAGCTGCAAATATTTGTGCTCATTTTTTTAGTTTAATTTTTTTTTTTTTCTTGCTTGTTTTGGTGTTTTAGTAAATTGAAGCAAATGCGCTTTGATGTGTTTGTTACATGTGCGCTGTGCCATTTGTATTGTAGTTTTTTGTGTCTTTATTTGTTGTTGTTGTTGTTGCTGCTGCTGTTACTGTTGTTGCTGTTGGCCCGCCTCTAATCGTGCTTTATGTACCGT
>JBAMBR010003442.1:0-37500 GCA_037044475.1 Zaprionus obscuricornis | reverse complement strand
TTTTTATACAAATTTTTTAACAATTTATTTTTTTTTTTAATTTTTTACTATAAGTTTTATGTTAAATTTTTTTTACCTATAAATATTAAAAAAATATTTTATAATTTTCATAAACTTTAATCGCATCTTTTAATACTTATACATATATTCCTCTGCCCACTGTGCGTGTTGCCAGCTGCAATGTAAATAAAATCTAGAAAAAAAAACAAAGAAAGCAAAGAGAGAGAGAGAGAGAAAAAAAAACATTTTTAAATTCGACATTTGTGGATCTGGCATAATGTCTAAATCTCAATCTCTGAATCTCAGAGACTCAGTCTTCAGTCTCAGTCTCAGCGTTAGTCTGAGACTCAGCCGCTGACTTTGCCTTATTTGTGTTTTGTTTTTGTCGAGCACAAGTGTTGGCGCAGTTACTTAAATGCCATGGCATGGGCACCCTGCACCGCCCCCTTCTCCTTCTCCACGATGAAGCATTGCCCACCTTCTGATGTAACAGGCTGCAACAGTACTCTACCCCGCCCACTGGCCCATCCACAATTCTCTGTTTAAATTAATTCAAATTAATTCACTCGCGTCGCAGCTGCTTCGGCTCAAATTTTATGCGCGAATTTCATTTTCCAACAAAACCATTTGGCATTCAACGTTCCCCGTCACTCCTCTCTCTCTCTCTCTCTCTCTCTTATTCATTCATCTACAATGTGGTCGTGCCACACACTGTGGCCGGTCATCAATTTAGCAGTTACAATATATACATATAGTCATATGACAAGAATCATGCAAATTTCTGTAGTACTTAAAAAAATAATTTTTTTTTTTTTTGATTTAAATTTAGTTTTGACTTTTTTTTATAAATCAAATTTTAAATTTAGCTTTATGATATTTAGCATAGTTATTATATATATATATATATATATATGTAAGTCATAACTTTCATAGCTTTCATCATTGGAAAACTGCATCCCGATAGTCATGGGATACAGTGGATCCTATTTAACGTTCATTAGGAGGCATGGCTTATACCATAAACTATATAAATTCTTGCTTGTGATCAATAGTCGAGTGAAACTAGTTCGTCCGTCTGCATATCTCGGAGACTAACTGACAATATGAAAGTCACGGACTGTGTCTGCCCTGGTTAATGTTTGCGGCCCTTAGGGGAGTATCATGGTGGCTGTAGTTTAATACCGATTGCGGAAGAGCATGTAGCTCGGCGTGGCAACCGGTTGCCGTGATACCATAGATCGGCAGAAGTATTAGATAGGCCTCGCTCCTCATCAAGGAGGAAGCTTCCAACCCAAACAGTTGGCACTTCATTTGGTACCTGAGGATGCTATTCCAAGGGGGGCGCTGATTGACGCTTATTTTGTATACCTGTGCTCGGGCACCTTGAGATTGCGCCATCATGGCATGATCATCATGACTTTCATGTCTAACTGTAAGTATAGACGCACCTGAACCTGAATTTCCAAAAACTAGAAAAGCTAGACTCTTCAACAATTGCTTCTATAAGTTGCAAGCAGATTAAAATTCTTTTGGATTTTTGCCAAACACTTTCAATTCCAGAAATCAATCATATGGAATTTAAACTATATTTTGGAAAATGTGGAACTAATAATATCTATCTCCTTCAGACTTTTATTTTTTTTTTCGGGTTTCCTAAATAAAATTTAAGTTTCGCTGTTACTTTTACTATGCTTGTTTCTCCCTTACTTTTTCGCGACTTTTAATCTCTCTCACGTCTATGTCTATCTCTTTCTCTCTCTCTTGAACCCCCCCTTCTCTGTCTTTCACCCTAGAACGTTTTCTTATCGAAATATCAATAACATAAGCTACTTAAAAGCAAAATGTTTTTCTTTCTTTCGATTTTTTTTTTTTTTTTTTTTGTACAACTAACAGCGACATCGAAGCCAACCGAGCAGAGTTCAATCTTATTGTTGTTGTTATTGTTGTTGTTGTTGTTATTGAATGCCACACGCCCTGAAAACAGGCAAAACAATTGCGACACAAAAATACAAAAGCCCAAAAGTGCGAATGAAATGCAAAGAAGCAGCATGCAAAGGGGGCAATGAAAAGGAAAAAAAAAAAGAATGAAAAGAAATATAAGAAAATAGAGAAGAACATTTTCTATACTGAAATCAGTTTTGAGAAAATTTCAAGAATGGGCAACAAGAGGAGAGAGACAGAGAGAGAGAGAGAGAGATTTTTGGTTTATTTTTTTTTTTTTTTTTTTTTTAGTGAAGGGAGAAAATGTTGGGTGGCAAAGGGAAAGCAAATGCGTTAATTCCATTTTCTTAATTAAATGCACAAACAAAATCACGGAAATGAAAAATAAAATCCAAAAGTCTTTTACACTCAATGATTTGTTTTCATTAAAACAAGAAATTCTCATTAACAATGGCAATGACAGCGAACAGTGAAAAGCGACTATGAACAGGAGCAGAAATAGAAGCAGAAGTAAAAGAAGAAGCAGCTGAAGTAGAAGAGAGAAAGATGTAGGAAAAGAAGATGTTGATGTTGATGTTGATGTAGTTGGAAATGGAAATGGAAATGGAAATAGCATTGGCTAAAGAAACCACCGATGGGTGCAAAGGCAAAAGGCAACAAAGCAAAGCAATCTTAAAACTTAAAACTTAAAACGAACTTTTAATACACTAACTAGAATAAAGATAACAAAGAAAATTAAATTTCAAACTAATTTTGACTATAAAAACTTAGAGGATACATAATAAATTCTTTGGATATGCAGGATAAATAGTAAAAAATTAAGTTATCTATATAAAAATATAATTACAGACAAGTGTTAACTATGAGTACTATAAGATTATATTAATCTGATTCTAATTAAATTTCATTGTCGAGCTGTAAATAAAAGAAAATGCAATATTCAGATATTATATTTATTGGATTCTGTATAAATAGGAAATTTTCTACATATAAATAAAAATCTCCAATTGTTGCCAATATTGAAAACTAAAATTTTAGTAATCGGAATCTACTAAAAAAAAAAAAAAAAATATTAATAGTTGAACAATAAAATTATTTTAGACTGTTGAATGGTGACTATAAATATTTGATCGGAAATATTAATTAATTGGACGTAGCAAAAAAAAAATAAAATATTTATATAAAGTTTTTTATACAAAAATTTAATCTTCCGATTAAGTGAACCAAGATTCTAGTCGTCGGATACTGTTCAAAATTTTTTTTTGACTGCCAGAAAAATAAAAAAATTACTACAAAAAATTGAATAAACAAGCGATAGTTATGCGATAGTTATGCGATAGTTATACGATAGTTATACGATAGTTTTACTATGGTTATACGATAGTTATGCGATAGTTATACGATAGTTATACGATAGTTATGCGATAGTTATACGATAGTTATACGATAGTTATACGATAGTCATACGATAGTCATACGATAGTTATACGATAGTTATGCGATAGTTATACGGTAGTTATACGATAGTTATGCGATAGTTATTACCATACTATTGCTGCTGTTGCCGACTTACATATAGCATCGAAAAATAAAATATAACTCTATGAAAACTGAGTGACAAACTGAGTGACAAATATAAAAAACAAACTTGAAATGCGTTTTGAGAATGAACAAACTTGAAGACATAGTGAAAGTATGCGCTGGTTTGAAGTGTAAGAAGAAGCAGCAGCAGTAGCAGCAGCAGTAGCAGCAGTAGAAATACGCGCATTTTGGACATTGTCGTGCTTATCGCGCTTGTTGTTCATCGTGTTGTCGTTGTTATTGTTGTTGTTATTTTGCTGTTGTTGTTGTGTCAATGGGCGCATTCCCAAATGCGCCACATTTTAATTGCCAGCAATTGTCGCTGGCAAACGTTTGGCAGCTGCTTTTTGGCCCAACATGAATTTCTTCTCCATTTCTTACTTACAATTATCCTTATTGTTGTTGCTCTTGTATTCTCCCCTTGCTGCTACTGCTACTGCTGCTGTTGTTGTTCCCTTTTGCAAGCGTCTAAATTTATGACATACTTCTCAACGCAATTGTTGGCGCGATTTACGCGCCTCTCTGTCTCTTTCTCTTTCTTTGTCTTTGAATTTCATTCCAAATCTTAGCCGGTCACTGGCTACGAGACCAAGGGAAAGGGAACACATGGAGTGTGAAGCAGCTATAAATGGGTTTTGGCCTGTTTTGGCGGCAACAGCAAGCAGCAGCAGTAACAGCAGCAGGCATTTAATAATAATAAGGGAAAGAAATAGTAAAACTTATTATCCTAGCACGCCCTGTCTACCCCCGACGGCTCCAACGACAGTTTTGGCTGCAACATGCTACGCTTATGGCAATTAGCTGAAACAATCGATAAAAATCACAGCATATTCATTTTAATCGTCTTCGATTATTGCTAATCTAATAATTGCCAAAAGCACAAACAAACAAAAAAAAAATATATATATATATTGCAAGAAATGTTGAAAGAAAAAGAAAAAACATTTAATTTTGTCAACTGTTGTTGATGACTATGACTAATATTAGTCGTAGTATGAAATTTAGTTAATAAATTATAGAAAATAATATATAATACTATAAAATAAAATAATAAATAAATAATTTAATACAGTTTGATCTAAACTTCACAAATTTAGCTAAAAAAAAAAAAAAACCATAAATATATTGCGCTTAAAAGTATGCTATAAAAATTGCAAATATTTTGAAATATTTTTTTTTTGTAATTTCAAGCTGAAATTTGCAACTAATCAAAAGCAGCAGTTATTCAAAATTGAGTTTACAACAAATTCTTTTTTTTTTTTTTGTTGTTTATCGAACATAAAAAAAAAAAACCTTTGCCAACTTTTCGATATGTACTTTAATTAAAATAACAATTAGCATGGCAAGCAGCACATCATATTTGTAGTCAGTGTGTCTATTTATCTGCACATCTCTCTGTCTATGTATGTGTGTGTGTGTGTGTGTGTGTGTGTGTAAGTTGCATCTGCACTTGAAGTTTTGCAATTTGCATTTTTTTTTTTGTTATTTTTTTTCAGCAGATTTTGATATATTTTCTATAATTTCTATGAATTGTAAAAATGAGTTTTCCATGCACTAATTAAATGAGATAATCCTTTCCACTGCACACGTCTATCGATTGTCCAGTTTCATATGAACCTAACGGTAATGCTGCCACCCGCCATAGTCCGTCGTCCATCGTCCGTTATCCGTCCTCTAACGTCTGCGGCCACTGGCCATGTGTAAACGTTGATTTCGGGGCGCGTCGGCAAGTGCAACGAATTGAAAGCAAAGCAAAAAGAACACTAAAAAAAAACACAAAGAAAAGAAGAGCTAAAAAAAAAAAACGCAAGTTGAACGAAACTAACGCCGCTAATCGCACAAAATGGCGGCAAACTGTGCAAAAATGAAAAAAAAGCATTTCGTTGCGCAGAGAATACAAAAAATAAAAATAAAATAAAATAAAAATGAAGAGAAAAAAAAAACTATATAAAAAACGAGCAAAGCAACATCGTAAATTTGCACAACGTCATCCATTTCTTTCTTTCTTTTTTTTTTTTTTTTTTTGCTGCCTCTCCACTCTGCGCTTTTTCTTTTGTGTGTGTTTTCTGCTGACGTCGCGCTGCTGCGCTGCAGATGCTTTGCTGCTGTTGCTGACTGCGCTGGCTGCTGCTCGGTTATGCTGCTGCTGCTGTTTTTTTTTTTCTCTGTGCTTTGCCAGTTTTTGTTGTTGTTCTTCGTCTGACTTTTTTTTTTCTTTTTTTTTTGTGCTGCATTTTCATTTTATGGTTGCCGTGGCAATGGACCCGCCTTCTTTTGCTAGCTTCACCTATCGCAGCGTCCGTTGCACGACGACTGCGTTGACGACACAATATACAGCGCCAGAGTGCAGAGTGCAGAGTACAGTGAAATTCCCATGAACGGGCAGTGACTGCAGCAGAGAGCGAGCAACAGCAGCAGTAGCAGCAGCAGCAGCAGCAACAGAAATGTCCTCTCTCTGGCTCTCAGCAGTACTGGCTAGGTCGCTGTCGGTATCGGGTTTGTCTATGCATTTATTACTCTCTTTGCCCACTACACTGCACCTACTCTCTCACTCGCTCACACACACTGACACACATACACACAAAAACGCACGCTCTCAGCATGCAGTCGGCCAAGCAAAGACAGCATCCAACTCTCTCTCTCTCTCTCTCTCTCTCTCTCTCTGTGCTTATGTTCTTGCGCTCGCTCATCAGCAAAGCTTATGACGTTTTTTTCTTTTTTTGTTTTTGTTTCTTTTTGCTTTTGCGTTTTGTGCTGTTGCGTTTGTTATTGTTGTTGTTTTTATTATTTTGCAGTGCAATGTGCATGCAACGGTAAGTAAAGCTTAAGCTAAAGCAATTGAAATTGGATATGAAATTGGAATTGGAATTGAAATTGGAATTGGAATTTTTTTAAAAAAATCGAATTGGAAATTGGAACTAGAATTGTATATGATGCGCTCTCTCGCTCATACTAACTAATTTAATTTATTTGCTTGCTTGCTCTTATGCATACAAATATCTCTATGCGTCTGTCTCTCTGTCTGTCCGTTGCCTGTCGCCGCAAAAGCCATAAATAATTTGCAACTCATTTTGCAGATGGTTTTTATGAATTGCCGTGCAATTTTTAATGAAATTTATCGCGCTTATCTGCGCGCATTAATCAAACTGTGAATTCGCACAGTTATCAGTAGTAGAGGTGGGTGTTGGAGGGGTTGTAGGTTAAAAGTGTACGACCGCCCGTGAAGCAACAATAATAAATAAGCAACAACAGCAGCAGCAACAACAACAACAGCAACAATATCCGTTACGGAACTGAACTGTTGCTTTGACGCAGCGGAGGTCGCTAATTTAAACCAAATGAATTGGCACATTTTTCACTTTTTTTTGTTGTTGTTGTTGCTGTTGTTGTTGTTGGTTGCTTGGCAGCCCAATTCAACTCACCTCAAAGCGCAAATGAGCAAGCAGCAGGCCAAAATGCCAAGTGCTGTTGCCGCACCACCAACAAATAAACAAAAAAAAATAAAAATAAAAAGGTGGCAGCAACGTTGAGTCACTTAATCCATGCCGCGCGATAAAAATCTCTGAAAATCCAACTTAAGTGTTTGGTAATTTATCTCGCTGTGCGCTATGCTGAACGCACTCCCCACTCTCTCTCTCTCTCTCTCTCTCATTTGCCTCACTCTCTCGCTGTGTCTGCTGAAACCCCTTATGCGACAATTTTTGCATATAATCGTCACCGCTTGCTCTCTCGTCAATCGTCAGTCATCGGTCTCATTCACGCCACACCCATGTGACGATGTACCCCCCATCCCCCATCCACCGCCACCTAACACTCTTCACTCCTCATGCCGCCTGCCATGCATTAACCACAAGTTAGCAGTTGCCTACAACCGCTGACAAAGTCGACACCAGCCGCTACATGTCAGTCATTTTAGCTTTGCTTTCTCCCTCTCTCTCTCTCTCTCTCTCTCTCTCTCTCTCTCTCTCTTGCTATCACAGCGCTGGTCGCGCATTCTCCTTCTACAGACTCGATGAAATGATAAATGATGAAAAATGTTGCAAAAGATTTAAAATTATCCAAGAGCAAAGTCAACATCAAAATCAGCAGCAGACGACGACGACGACGACGGCAGCGACGGCAGCAGCGCTGCTACAGTCAAAGCAAAATGAGCTTGCAAATACAGAAATACAGATAGATTCTGTTGCTCTACACTACATCCCAGCCCCACATCTTCAGCTACAGCTGGGCGCAATCCAAAAGTAGACAAAAAAAAAAAAAAAGCTAAAAAAAAATAAAAAGAAATTTTTTTTTTCTTTTGCTGGCAAATTGAAAAACTAAAGCTAACTAAATGACTTTCTAACCCCATTTTAACTACACCAAAAGCAATCCCCCCTCTCTCTCTCTCTCTCTCTCTCTCTCCCAGTCTTTGTCTCATTGACTTTAAGAACCTTGAAAAATGCCCGAAATGTAAAGAAAATGTGAAAACTCATTCGACTCTGGCGACACTTGTCAACACTTTGAATAAAATTAATTAGTTAAGCTACAAAATTATAAGTTAAGCTCTGTGCCAAAAACCAAATGGAAAATGGGAAAATGGGAAAATGGGAAAATGTAAAATGGGAAATGCGAAAATGTGAAATGAAATAATGGACAAGCGATGCAGAAGCAAAGGGGAAAATGAAAGTCTTAAGAGTGGTTTGGGGGGGGGGGGGAGAGTAGGTTTAGGACCTTAAGAAAAATGTGAAATGTGCCAGAGTAGAAGCATAACTTGAAGTTCGGGTTTTTTTTTTTTTTTTTATGTAGCCAAACAAAACTAACGAAAAGTAGAAAAATTCTATGTTAAGCAACTAAAATTTTTAACTTAAAACTGAACAAAAAAATTGAGAAACTTTAACTTTAAATCAAATAATATCTATAATTGCAAGTATTACACTAAATATGTTGGATAAACCGAAAAACATAATTTAAGCTGTTGAAATTGAGCTTAGAAATGCGAGAATTTTAGTTGCCATTGAATATTAGCTTTACTTTACACAGTTGAAACTATCCGAAGAAGTAGAAACTTTGAAATTGAATTTCCACAGCCTACGAATTCAGGAAATTTTGTAAATAAATTAAAAATTGATTGTGCTCCGCATAGCTGAAATGTTATTAAAAATTAACTTAAAATATTCACAGACTTGAATTTTCATTTGCAATTCCAAGCATTGTAGTAACATTTGCTGGTGTTCCTGTTAACTGAAATTTATGTAAAGTTACTCTAAACAGTGTTTACTATGATAGAAAGCTAACTCCAAGTGCAGTCATAACATTGGAAGTGCATTCTACAAGTAATTTCCGATTTCCAATTACTATCGACTATCGTTATCGATAACTTTTACCAACTAAAAATAAAATATAAAACAGCTTATTACTAATACAACTATGATTACAATTCCAGCAGTAATAGAGCTGCTCAATACTAGAATAATTATACTAGGAAGTGTTCCTGTTAACTAAAAAAGCAACAAAAGTTGAGAAAACTAGAAATTTGACTAAAAGTTTAGTTATATTATTGGAGAAGCATGCTATAGCTATTAGTAACTAATGACAGCTATCATTGCCAGGTGTAATGCCTAATATCGATATCTAATATCTGGCAAAAATCTATGGATGCAACTTTCCTGTGCAATTGCACTGCTTATAGAAGTCTAGGAAGTCTTAGTTTATGTAGGGGGAAGTTCAATAACTCTTAAGTAACTCTAAGAAAACTGTTAATAAATAGTGTATGAAGATGCTTAGCATTATTATATTATTGCCTAATAACACTAATTATACGCAATTAATAAAAAAAATGTACAGATCCCGCCGCTAATACTTGATACTGTCAGCTTTAATTTTTTATGGCAACGATTTCAACAGTTTGAAATGCATAAAATGCTTACTTTATAGTTACATTTCATGTAGCGAGAAGTAGTGAGTGAGAGTGCAAGAGAGAGAGAGAGAGAGAGAGAGAGAGAGAGTACAGGGAGACAATAAGTAACACCAAAAGCTAGCAGCTGGCATATTAACTCATACCAAGGGCATGGCATGAAAACTCATCAGTCTCAACTGTCGAATCACTCTCGATATACATTTATATATAATATATATATATATATATATATATATATATATAAAGAAGTGAAGAAGAAGAAGAAGATGATGAGGCTAGTGTATAAGCATGTGGGCGTTGCCTGAGCCGCTGGTAGAGCAGGTCGGAGTTTTAAATAGCCATTAGCGAAAACGCTTATTAAAAATTTACATTTCATTCCACTTTACAGCTGAGCGAAGCGAGCTTCCAGCATGACAGAGACGATGACGACAACGTAACAAAAAGAAGAAGAAGAAGAAGATAAAGGAGGAGCAGCAGCAGCAGCAGCAGAGAAAGTTCATGTAGTATGAGCAGCAACATCAGCAAAATGACGACGCTGCTGGCTGCAAAAATTCATTTTGCTGGCTCAAGCGGCCGGGCGCACTTCCCAGCTGGCCCCAGCTTCCTGTTTGTCCTGGCCCTGCCCAGAAGGGTTTAAAATTTTTGGCTCTTGTTTTAGCTGCTGCTACTGCTGCTGCTGCTGCTGCTGCTGTGTCTTTAGGTGTTCATGCCAAGTTAATTTAATAATAAAACTGAAATTTAATTCATTTGTGGATAGGCCAAGGCGATGGCAATATCTCTCTCTCTCTCTCACTCATCTTTTGTATGCGCATACAAAACTCCTGAGGGATAAGCCTTGCCCAAAAATTGGCGCCTTAACAGTCAGCCAGCCACGCCCATACGCCCATACGCCCACTTCAAACGTCTTTTGCTCGTTTTTAATAATATTTTCCAGTTATCTGACCTTTTTCTCCTCTGCACTCTGCTAACGTGGCCAAATGTTCGCTATAACTGCGAGAGAGAGAGAGAGAGAGAGAGACAAAGAGTTGAAGTTCTGAAGCTTCTGTCCATAGCACAAAACATTTTTGATTGCCTGCGGCATAACGCACAAAATTGCGGCATGAAACTCATTGAATCCCATTTTGAATCACGTTGAAACGCGTTCGTTCATGTTTAACCCCATCTATATATACAATGTGTATATACAATGTCCAGATATATAACAATATTAATTATGCGCCACGCTTTAAAAAAAAAACAACAAAACTAAATTCGGGAATAAGAAGAAGAAAAAAAAAAACCCCCCCGAAACTAAACGCGCTTTAAGGCAAATTTTACATGCAGAGTTCGGGGTTTCTTCCAAAACTTCTTTGCTGTCGCTTTGCATAAATTGCAGGATTGGGCTAAAACAGCTGAACAACGAAAATGTATAACACTTGCAGTCAAATTGAATTGCGTAAAACTAACCGCTGTATGTGCCGCCGCACAATTAAAGTTGAGGTTGGTTTTTTTCTTGGAAATTGTATAGAACATTTGTACTAGACTAACGTATCATCGAAGCAATGAAAATCCGCAGCCAAAGTCAACCACATGCCACAACCACGACCAAGAGGTAACTTGGCAGGCACAGCAAGCATAGCAACGATTTAAAGGTTAGGGTTCTGCGGGTGGCAGCTGTCAGTGCGTTAGTCAGTTACTGTCAGTATGACTGCGGGGACTTTCTCAATCTCACATTGCTTTACATTTACCTTTAGCGTTGACTGTAAGCTCTGGGACATGTCTACCTGGTGTCGAGACCTGCATAGATACAGGCATTCCCTCTTGCTAACTGAACGGGTGGCAAAGCGTAACGGCAACAACAACATTTTCCTAAAGAAGATTCGTAAAGGGATTCAAAATGTGCGCACATAAAACATATTTGCAAAATATTACACAACACACACATACATATGCAAAGCACAAGTTAGTTAGCTCACACACATACACATTGAGAGATACTACACATATATATATATATCTATATTTATATATATATTATATATGCGCCCAACCATATGCAGCTGCAGTCTGCATAAATCGACGCTGCCGAAAAACTATTCTATGCTTAACACCGTCGAGCAGCTACTCTAAAAGCTAGCAGACAAATTTGATCCAAAATCTATACGGTCAGCTTTATGTTTGAGTTTTTGGATCTCGACAACTGGACAACAACTGGACAACAACTGAAACTGGAAAGCTTTTACTCATCTAAAAGCTAAACAATCTATAAAAACTATTAGCTTCAAGTCTACAAAATCTTGATATTCTATATATCTTCTACTCATGTATAATCCATGCATCCTATGCAGAAAGTTTCCTAGAAAAATAATAAAATTCTACTAATAAAACTTATAATTTGTCCTATATTCCTTCTATTCATATATAAACTAAGGACTACCAGAAAACATACTACTCGTACAATATGCTTTAATCCAAAAAAAAACCTTGATATCCTTTCAATACCTTCTACTCAGATATTATATAATCTAAGCACTACAGAAAAACATTCTAGAAAAACTAAAAATTCTACGTAACATATTTAATTTCTAGACAACTTCCAATCACATTAGCATGATCAAATAGTAAAGTTCCTAAACGTATAAATCTTCCAAAAACTACTAAATATTGGGCATTACTTAATAGTAAACTTCCTCAACATAAGAAAATTGCAACTAATAAAAATGAATATTTAGGAATTTCTTAATCATTGACACTATCAAAAATTATACACTATAAATTCTCAGAAATCTTCTACTCGAATATATTAGCAGCACTATCCCTTAGTAAACTAGCACTAACTATTGATCTAGTAAAAATTGTAATACTCTAGCAATATAGTGTATAAGGAAAGCCGCAGGAACTACAACTATACTAGAGAAATAGCTCGAGGACAAGCATTGGACAAGTCGCAAGGACTCGCAAGTGGGCACAGCAAAATGTATAGAGTGAGAGTGTGAGAGAGTGAGAGAGGGAGAGGCAGATAGTGAAAGGAGTAAGGCCGCAACGCTTTTTACGCCGCACAACAAAATTTGATTTGTATTTCTGTGGTTTACCTTTGGCCCCGGCAAATGGCAATGGCAATGGCAACGCCAACCGGCAAAACGAACGACAAGGATTGCATAGAACAAGAAGAAGAAGAAGTAGTAGTAGTTGTAGAAAAGTAGAGTATGAGAGAGAAAGATAGAGAGTGAGAGAGAGAAAGAGCAGATTGCTGCTGCTACTGCTACTGCTGTTGTTGTTGTTGTTGCTGTTGTTGTTCTCAGCAGTGTCAGTGGCACCTGGACTTGGTTTTGCCTGTCGTAGATTTCTGAGGTTAAAATGTAAAATGCTGAGAATGGATTGTGCGGGTAACCGGAACAATTAAGGAAATTTTACTGGCGCAACCAAAACACTGACTGCGGAAGAGAAGAAGAACGAACGACCGAACATCGAGTACTGAGCGAGCGTCAAGCGTTCTGTGTTACCAATTACAAATGGCATACACTATGCTATACTATATACTATATTATGCTATGCTATGCCACGCCCCCTACTGCCCCTGCCCCCCTATAGAAGGAAAACTCAACAACAGTCTGACCAAAATGATTAAGTAGATTGCAATGACTAAATTTTGAGACAAGACGACAGGCAGGAAAGGACGATAAGGCAAAACGACAAGGCAGGACAAGACGATGACGACCTAAGGTAGTTATAGTCCTAGTGGGGGGAAAGGGGGGTTAAGGGGCACTGACAGAGCTAGCTCACTCTCATGCTCTCTCTCTCTCTCTCTTTGGCTTTCAGTTAGCTTTTGTTTCTTATGCCTTATGCATACGAAATTTCACTTTAATTTGCAGCTCTGTTAGTGCTTCCATATTTCATCGATACCAACAGCAACAACAACAACAACAGCAACAACAACAACAACTACAATTGCATATTGTCACATTGTTGCTGTATTCCGCTACGGGTCTGTGTCCGATGATGACGACAAGCTTTCCATCTTCAACGGGACATGGCAATGTCTCTACCTCAGCACGGGAAATAATTGAAAATACGTGTTTGGGTTTTGCGGACAGCGACATTCGCTTGACACAGCAACAACAACAACAACAACAACAACAACAACAACAACAACAACAACAACAATAGTAACAAGAAGCACATTTAGTGGCCAAAACCAAACTGTTTACTCTTCCTCTACTACTGTTGCCTTCTGACAAATTTTCGTTGACTTTACTTCGAGCTTAATAAATTTTACAAAATTTACTTAAAATTATTTTTATTTTTTTTTTGTTTTTCAGTTTCCATAGAGAATTATAGTTAAGTAAGTGATAGATGATAGATCCTGCATAATACAAGTACTCCAAAAATTCCAATACTTAATCTAGCTTTATATTCTTCTAATTTATTTTCAGAGTCGCATGCATGTTAAACTTGATGCCCCTACAATTAATAGTAAAAATTTGTAAAAAATTTCAAATCTCCAACTGTAATAGTTGCCAAAATCCAGAAGTTGAAACTTTCGTTCCACAAAGAGTTTCTAATATTTAGCTTTGCAAATCAATGAAAACTTACGCATTTTAAAGTCAACTTGAAGCTAATTACAAAAAATTTTGAATTTCATTAAAATTTAGCAACATTTATGGCTGAAATTCTCTTTAAATTTCTTAAAGTTCCTGCTCATGGCGAACAAGTGCAATATGTCTGCCACATTTGGTCGATACGCTCGTCGAAACTGATTTACGACAATTTTTTAATTACCGCACTTGAAAAAAAAAAGCCCCAAAAATTGAAAGAAAGAGCAAGCAAAAGAAAGAACAAGAAGTAGCAGAAGAGGGCGCTAAAAAAAATATATATATATATATATATATATCCTGGAAAAAAAAAACTGAAAACTCTTTTTGGAAGTAAAAAAAAAAAAAAAATCAATTAGCTGCGCAAGAAATAAATACCAAAAAAAAAAAAAAAAAAAATGTAAAAAGCAACAAAAAAAAAAATAAATGAAAATAAAATCAAAATAAACAATGCGCGATTCGGAGAGGGGCGTGGCTGAAGGCTGGACAGGCGCAGTCTTTAAATCAATAAATCATCTGCAAGCAAATTAGTCGCACTCTGACTCAAGAGTCTGCTTCTCTATGTATATATATATATGTGTGTGTGTGTGTGTGTGTGTGTGTGTGTGTGAGAAGACCCAACCATTAGTCTTGCTTGGACACGGGCCGCCTTGGACCATGGCTTAGCCTTTTCAGCTGAAAACCACGTGATTGGCTTTTTTAGCATTTTATTATTTGCATACACTTACCGTGACCATATTAACTATATTGATAATTTAGTCCATCCAGTTTTTCTATAATATCCATATTATTTCTTAGTGTTATTATGCTTAGTGTTATAATGCTTAGTATTATAATGCTGTCAGCAATTTTGTCAATTTTCATCATAATCATCATACTCGAACATATAGAAATCATCAATAAATATCGTTAGGAAGACCAATTTTTAATATCCAATACTCTTTCTTTCAGTGTATAGGATATTCGACAGTATATCTGTATTATTTCTTAGTGTTATTATGCTTAGTGTTATTATACTGCCAGCAATCGTTAGGAAGACCAATTTTTAATATCCAATACTCTTTCTTTCAGTGTATAGAATATTCGACAGCATATCTGTATTATTTTTTAGTGTTATTATACTGCCAGTAATTCTGTCAGTTTTCATCATAATCATCATACTCGAACATATAGAAATCATCAAAAAATATCGTTAGGAAGACCAATTTTTAATATCCAATACTCTTCCTTTCAGTGTATAGAATATTCGACATATCTGTAATTAATTTTTCATATTACTTTTACGACTATTGCTACTTCTGCTTCTTCATTATGTAGCTGGATTTTGAGCCAGGGCCAAATGAAATCCATTATATTCATGCGCAACAAAAGCAAATTTCGTCCTTGTCCTGATCCTGTTGGACGGTCTTTGGTAATGCTACGATGTCAGCTATTGCTTTTGCTTTTGCTTCTGCTTTTGCTTCTGCTTTTCTGGTCCTGTTCTTGTACCAAGGACTTTGGCGGCGACATAAAAAATTCATTAAAAGTAATAAACTAATTCCATTCGATCCTATTAAAAATCATTTTCGAATTAAGGATATTTGCATATCCTTAATAAAGTTTACCGGACAAAAGCGAACAAACGAGCGCCCCATATACAGCACTGATTCTGTGCTCACTCTCTCTTTCTCTCTTTCACTCTTGCTCTTAGCCACCTTTTGTGACATTCTACAGACAAGTGGATGAGCTTCAGCTCAACTCAGCCTCAGCCTCAGCTTCAGCCTCAGCCTCAACGTCAGCCTTATCCTGTGCCTCAGCCTTCTACCTATTCTTGTCACTCATTGAGTATGCCAACTCCACCCCCTATATTTACCCCTGCAACCCCACCTACCATTTGGTGGTTGATGGCTGCTGATGAGCTGCTGTTCAAAGTCCTTTTTTTTAGGGTGTGAGTTTGCTCTTGGTTGTTGGTGGGGGGTGGGGTGGAAAATCTTGTTTTTATTTGTTTGTTTACCGTCCGCAAAATGAACGCTGCCAGTCAAAGGGAAGAGCACAGTGCTGGAGTGCGGTGAGTCGCCTGGGCAGTTGTAGCGGCTGAGTAGCCTAGCTAAAGAGTGATTTCCAAGTGAGGAAGAAGAGAAAGAAAGATAGAGAGAGAGAGAGAGAGAGTGAGAGAATCAAGTGTGGTTGGAGTAAGGCTGAGCGGCGCCTTTTGTAGAGATATTTAAATTTTATCGCAAGCCGCCTGATTGCCAAGGCATAGGACATGCAGTAAGAAGAAGCACAAGCCTAATAGTGAATAAGTGCGAGTGAGATAGAGATAGAGAGAGTGAGTGAGTGAGTGAGTGAGTGAGTGAACTGCCAGGACTCATCAATCAGCTGCAGACTAATTACATAATCTCCTCTTGATTATGTTGCCGCACTTTTGTTGTCCTTTGCTGTCGTTGTCCGTTATTGTCCTTGTGGCGTCTGCTGCTCTCAACTTGTTGAGGCACAAACAACAGCAACAACAACGACAAAAATTATACTGGACCTGGGCCAGAAAATAACATAGTACATACCAAAAAAATAGAAAGGAAATCTTATTATGCCAAGCTTCAGTTACAAGAGAAGAGTATAGCGGGCTAAGCACATGCAGCTGGCAAAAAATATCTGGTAGACAGTGTATAGGGACACCCTACTACTCTTTAACCTATCGTCGGTTTTCTTTCGGAACGTTTTACTCCAAAACTTTCCAATGCACTTTTCACACTTCAAGAGAAGAGTATAGCGGGCTAAGCACATGCAGCTGGCAAAAAATATCTGGTAGACAGTGTATAGGGACACCCTAGTACTCTTTAACCTATCGTCGGTTTTCTTTCAGAACGTTTTACTCCAAAACTTTCCAATGCACTTTTCATAGTTCCTACTGTTGGATAGTGATAAATGTAGTGTAGTGTAAAGCGTGTAGGAAAATTTTCTCTTTCTGAACTCATAAAAAAATAGATGCTTCCTGCATGTTACACTGATTGCCTTACATCGCGCACGTTTATCCAAATCCTGCTTTAAGGTCCTTAACCTCAAATATCCTGCATATTTCCACATTTCTTCAATGCAAAAAACCTTCAACTTTACTTTGATCGACTTGGCGCCAACTTTGAAAATATTACTTGCCTAACACTTTTAGTATTATTGTTCTACTTCTTGTTCTACATCTGCTTCTTACACTTTTTCTTTTAAGCGCTCATTAAACGAAACTGTGGCCAAAAGCAGAAGCTTACAAAGTAGTCGTAGCAGCAGCAGCAGTAGAAGAAGAAAGTAGAAGAAACTTCCGCATGACCTTGACACTGAAAATACACTCAAAAAGCTGAATAACAAGAAGAAGAAGAAGAAGAAGAACAACAACAACAACATTGGGAAAAGTAACTGCAAAAAGTAAAGAACTTTGCGTACGACGCCAACGTCAACGTCAACGTCGACTGCGTAAGAGGCCAAAACTAAACTTTAAGGCGTGAAGTCGTCCGCCGTACGCCGTACACCATCCGCCGTCGACCCGCCTACTTTACCGCCTAACCCACAGTACATCCCCTCAGCTCTCTGCCCAATAGTCTATAGTCTAGAGTCTACCATACACAGAACTTACTAAGTAACTTACTCAAGCAATTGGCGCGAAAGAGATAGACAATCATAAAGTGTGTGTATGAGAGAAAGAGAGGGAGATAGCTAGCAAAAGTTTTGACTCAAAGTTGGCAAAAGAAACCAAGCAGTGAACATTGTAAGAATAAGCTAACGAGAGAGAGAGAGAGAGAGAGAGAGAGAGAGAGAGCGAGAGAGCTAGAGAGTGAGAGGGAGAGGGAGAAAGAGAGAGAGAGAGCGAGAGAGAAAAAAATTAAACTTATGCCAGTTTTAAGCAACAAATTTATACAAAATATTGCAAAGAGTTTTTTTTTTTTTTTTTCTCTGCTGTCTGCGTCTGTATGTCGAACTCGCTGAACTTTGAACCCGTCGAATAAAACAAAAACAAAAAACAAAAAAGTAATAATAAAAAAAGTAGAAGAAAAAGAAGAAGAAGACGCATAAAAGTTCAGGTAGTTAACAAGTTAAGAAATATTATTCCTTAGCTTTGCCGATTGAGAAACAAGAAGAGAAAATCAGTGAGAGAATCGAGTTTATTAAATTGTTGCTTTTGTAATTAACAGAAAGTAAGGTTAGGTATCCAGATATTAAGAATTTTATAGCAGAAAGTTTTCGCTTATAAATAAAAAATTAAGTACAATTTTTTTTTTGTTTTTTTTAAATTTAACACAAAAATTTGGCAATTAGGAAATCTTTGAGGAAGTTGAAATTCCTTGTATATATAGATCTATGATATATATGGTATCTATATATATATATATATCTATGTATATATATTCTATCTTCTATATATTCACTAATTCAATAGCTCTGACATTTTCGAGCTGGAATAGAATCGCATCCTTCTCTCCAGAGTTAAAAGTGAAATGATTTAATAATTTATACTATCACTTCACTTAACTTCAACTTAAGCATCTCTACACTTGTCTATTCATCCATCCAAATCTATCTATCCATTTATCCATCTTTCCAGTTTTCCAATTATCGTTTCACATATACATATATCTCTTCACTTATCCAACTCTTCACTTCTTCACTTTTTCATGTGCTCATCTCTACACTTATCCACTTATCCATCCATCAGTCTATGCATTTATCCATCTCTCCAATTATTTATCTTTACACTCATTCAACACTCCACTTAGTTCATCTCTCCAATTATCTGTCCACTTATCTATTCATACATCTATTTATCTATCTATTTATCTAACTCTCCACTTTTCCATTATTCAATCTCTACACTTATCCATTCATCCATATATCCATCTCTCCAGGTATGCATCTCTCCATTTATCAAACTCTCCACTTCTCCATCCACTCATCTCTACACTTATCCACTTATCCATCTCTCCACTTATACATCTCTCCACTTATCCATCTATTCATCTCTACACTTATCCAATTATCTCTCCATCTATTTATCTCCACACTTATCCATCTCTCCAATTATTCATGTCTCCATTTATCCAATTCTCCACATATACATCTCTCTATTTATTCATCTCTCCACTTTTCCATTTATTCATCTCTACACTTATCCAATTATCTCTCCATCTATTTATCTCTACACTTATCCATTTATCTCTACATCTATCTATGAATCTCTCCACTTATCCATCTCTCCAATGATTCATCTCTCCATTTATCCAACTCTCCACATATTCATCTCTCCACTTATCTAATTCTCCACATATACATCTCTCCAATTATTCATCTCTCCACTTTTCCATTTATTCATCTTTACACTTACTCATTTATCTCTCCATCTATATATGTATCTCTCCACTTATCCATCTCACCACATATCCATCTCTCCACATATCCATCTCTCCACATATACATCTCTCCATTTATTCATCTCTCCACTTTTCCATTTATTCATCTCTACACTTATCCACTTATCTCTCCATCTATCTATCTCTCCACTTATCCATCTCTCCAATGATTCATCTCTCCATTTATCCAACTCTCCACATATTCATCTCTCCACTTATCTAATTCTCCACATATACATCTCTCCAATTATTCATCTCTCCACTTTTCCATCTATTCATCTTTACACTTACTCATTTATCTCTCCATCTATATATGTATCTCTCCACTTATCCATCTCACCACATATCCATCTCTCCACATATCCATCTCTCCACATATACATCTCTCCATTTATTCATCTCTCCACTTTTCCATTTATTCATCTCTACACTTATCCACTTATCTCTCCATCTATCTATCTCTCCACTTATCCATCTCTCCACGTATGCATCTCTCCAATTATTCATCTCTCCAATTACTTATCTCTCCACTTATATTTTCAATCATTAATTCTTCCATATATCCTTTCATTTATTCCTTCCATTATTTATTCTCATCTATATATTTCTATTTATATTTTTTATATATTTTTGTTTTTTTTTTTTTTGATGTTCTTAATTTCATTTCAGCTGCTTTTTCTTCATCTTCTTCTTCTTCTTCTTTTATTTGGCTTTAAGCTGCGCACAAATATCTTAACCACAACACAAAGCTAATCTCAACTTTAAAACTTAACTTTAATTGACTTTTACTGCTGCTGCTGCTGCTACTGCTGTTGCTGCTGCTGCTGCTGCTGTTGTTGCTGTTGTTGTTGCTGCTACTGCTGTTGCTGCTACTGCTGCTGCTGCTACATTACGATCTTAAAGATACTTTGAAGAGTTTAGTGCGTGCTAACTAACTGAAGGTTACGCAACTTTTTGCTCATTAAAACACCAAAAATAAAAAAAAAAATAAAGGGTTAAACTTGTTGTTGTTGTTGTTGTTGTTGTTGTTCGCATAGCTCTTTGGGGCCGGCTGCAAAGTTTGTTTTCGAGACAAAGTTTCGTCTCGCCAAACAGCTAACGTTTTGCTTTCCTTCCCCTCGCTCTCGCTCTGTCTTTCTCACTCTCACGCGTTGGCTTTGAAAACAGCTGTGACGCTGCCGCCGATCAGCTGTTGCTGCTCAACTGCAGCAAAAGCAGCAGCATCAAGAAGTTCTTTGCTCTGTTTGCCCAGTTTTTGCAACAACAACAACAACAACAACTAATAATAAAAAAAAAAAAAAAAAAAACTTTTGGTTCATATTATTTTATAGGCCGTTGCGTCGCCAAAGTTCCAAACAACAACAACAAACAAACAAACAAACAACAACAACAACAACAAAACTTTTGACAATACCTAATTGCAAACTTTTTGATATCGCGAAGTGGGCGTGGCACTGCTACTGCTACTGCTACTGCTACTGCTGCTGATGCTGCTGCTACTGCTGCTGTTGTCCTTCCGCTCGCTTTAAAGAGTTGCGTGTTTGGCCTATTTTTTTTTTTTATATATTGTTCTTGTTGCTTAGACAGAACAACAACAACAACAAGAACAACGAATGATAACATTTAGTGCGTCGCAAAAGTTTCCAACACTTTTTTTTTTTTTGTTTTTGTTTTTTTTGAAACTTCTTCAACGGCAGCAGCGACGTCAACGTCAACGTCAACAGCGGCGGCTTTTATAGACCTCAGAAGTTTTCTGTTTGTGTTTTTGAAAAGTTGCGCCACGAAATGGGCTGATTCCGGGTATGTCAGTTAAAAAGAGATAGCTACAGAGAGCGAGAGAGAGAGAGAGAGATAGAGATAGATTGTAGAAGCAACAACAGGAAGCATAGTTGAGGTTTTAGGCAATTTTAGGGAAGTGCGTATGTTTTAGGCAAACTTCAACAACAAGAAAATCAATAAAAAGTCGTCGACTTTTTCAGTAAAAATTTCCTTATGTATCTCCATCTCTCTCTCTCTCTTTCGCTCTGTCTCTGTCTTTCTTTGTGCTTATTAGCTCAGACTTTCAAAAATACAATATTTTATATTTTTAATTTTTTTTTTCATTTTGAGCTCACATCACTCACAACACATACCACACCCCTCCCCCGCCCCCGCCCCCGCCCTTCACTCTTCTCAACGCACCCTACCGCCTGCACCTCCACTTACCCCAAACAAAACAGCAAGCAATAAAAATTGTTTTCAACGCGTAAAACAAATTTCAAAGTCAAGCCAAACAATAGAAAAAAATAATAAAAACCAAAAAAAAAAAATAAAGCACGGAAAAATTAAAAAAATATTTGTATATATTAAAAATTAAATACTATAAATAAAATATTCTAAAAAAAAATTTTTTATATTTTTTTTATAAATAAGCATTAAATAATTAAATAATTAATTAATAAAATATTTAAAAATAATAATAATAAAACACAAACAAAAAAAAATGCAGAAATACAAAAAACAAACAAAAATACGGAAAAATTTAAAAATTTATATTAAAAAATAAATACTAAAAATACAATGTTTAATAATTTTTTTTAAATATTTAAATTTTATATTTGTTTCCATGCCGTTTGCAAAATTTATAAATTATAAATTGCAACAAACATAAAAAAAAAATGGAAAAACTTAAAATTCATGAAAAAAAAATATTAAAAAATAAATAATAAAAAATAAAAATAAAATTTTTAATAATTTTATATATATGTATATATACTTTTTTTTATATATTTTTATAATTTTATAATAATTTTATATTTATTTCCAAATTGTTTTCAAAATTTATAAATTATAAATTGCAATTTATTTTCAGACTTTTAAATAATTTTCATACACAATTAAATTGAAATAGAAAAAAAAAACAAAATTCTCAAAACAAAGGACACAAATTTGTACAAAAAAAAAATTGAAAATAATTTTTTATGATTTTTAAAATTAAAATTAAATTAATATAAAATATAAAACATCCAAAGTCAAAATTCTCAAAACAAAGAACAAAAATATATAAAAAAAAATAAAATAAAAAAAAATTACTTTTTTTTATTTAAAAAATTAAAATTAAATTAATATAAAATATAAAAAATCCAAAGTCAAAATTCTCAAAACAAAGAACAACAATATATAAAAAAAAATAAAATAAAAAAAAAAAAGTTTTTTTTATTTAAAAAATTAAAATTAAAAAATTAAAAATTTAATCATAATTCTTAATTCTTGCGGACAAAAAATACTTGAATTATATGAAATGAAAAAAAATGACTTTTTTTTATTTTTTCCTTTTTTTTATGTATTCTGCCTTGTTTTGATTTTGAATTTAATTTTTTATATTAATTTAATTTTAATTTTTTAAATAAAAAAAGGTTTTTTTTTATTTTTTTTTTATGTATTTTTGTCTCTTGTTTTAAGAATTTTGAATTTTAATTTTTTATATTTCATATTAATTTAATTTTAATTTTTTCAATAAAAAAAAGTAATTTTTTTTTATTTTATTTTTTTTTATATATTTTTGTTCTTTGTTTTGAGAATTTTGACTTTGGATTTTTTATATTTTATATTAATTTAATTTTAATTTTAAAAATCATAAAAAATTATTTTCAATTTTTTTTTTGTACAAATTTGTGTCCTTTGTTTTGAGAATTTTGTTTTTTTTTTCTATTTCAATTTCATTGTGTATGAAAATTATTTAAAAGTCTGAAAATAAATTTCAATTTATAATTTATAAATTTTGAAAACAATTTGGAAATAAATATAAAATTATTATAAAATTATAAAAATATATAAAAAAAATATATATAAAATTATTATAAAATTATTAAAAATTTTATTTTTATTTTTTATTATTTATTTTTTAATATTTTTTTTCTTGAATTTTAAGTTTTTCCGTTTTTTTGCAATTTATAATTTATAAATTTTGCAAACAGCACTGAAATAAATATAAAATTTAAATATTTAAAAAAATTATTAAACATTGTATTTATAGTATTTATTTTTTAATATAAATTTTTAAATTTTTCCGTATTTTTGTTTGTTTTTTGTATTTGTGCATTTTTTTTGTTTGTGTTTTATTATTATTATTTTTAAATATTTTATTAATTAATTATTTAATTATTTAATGCAAAATGCTTATTTATAAAAAAAATATAAAATTTTTTTTTTAGAATATTTTATTTATAGTATTTAATTTTTAATATATATAAATATTTTTTTAATTTTTCCGTGAATTTTTTTTTTTTTTTGTTTTTTTATAATTTTTTTCTATTGTTTGGCTTGACTTTGAAATTTGTTTTACGCGTTGAAAACAATTTTTATTGCTTGCTGTTTTGTTTGGAGTAAGTGAAGGTGCAGGCGGTAGGGTGCGTTGAGGGGAGTGAAGGGCGGGGGCGGGGGAGGGGGTGTGGTATGTGTTGTGAGTGATGTGAGCTCAAAATTAAAAAAAAAAATTAAAAATATAGAATATTGTATTTTTGAAAGTCTGCGCTAATAAGCACAAAGAAAGACAGAGACAGAGCGAAAGAGAGAGAGAGAGATGAGATAAGGAAATTTTTACTGAAAAAGTCGACGACTTTTTATTGATTTTCTTGTTGTTGAAGTTTGCCTAAAACATACGCACTTCCCTAAAATTGTCTAAAACCTCAACTATGCTTCCTGTTGTTGCTTCTACAATCTATCTCTCGCTCTCTCTCGCTCTCTGTAGCTATCTCTTTTTAACTGGCATACCCGGAATCAGCCCATTTCGTGGCGCAACTTTTCAAAAACACAAACAGAAAACTTCTGAGGTCTATAAAAGCCGCCGCTGTTGACGTTGACGTTGACGTCGCTGCTGCCGTTGAAGAAGTTTCAAAAAAACAAAAACAAAAAAAAACAAAGTGTTGGAAACTTTTGCGACGCACTAAATGTTATCATTCGTTGTTGTTGTTGTTGTTGTTGTTCTGTCTAAGCAACAAGAACAATATATAAAAAAAAAAAAATAGGCCAAACACGCAACTCTTTAAAGCGAGCGGAAGGACAACAGCAGCAGCAGCAGCAGCATCAGCAGCAGTAGCAGTAGCAGTAGCAGTAGCAGTGCCACGCCCACTTCGCGATATCAAAAAGTTTGCAATTAGGTATTGTCAAAAGTTTTGTTGTTGTTGTTTGTTTGTTTGTTTGTTGTTGTTGTTTGGAACTTTGGCACGACAGCAACGGCCTTATAAAATAATATGAACCAAAAGTTTTTTTTTTTTTTTTTTTATTATTATTTTGTTTTTGTTGTTGTTGTTGTTGTTGTTGCAAAAACTGGGCAAACAGAGCAAAGAACTTCTTGATGCTGCTGCTGTTGCTGCAGTTGAGCAGCAACAGCTGATCGGCGGCAGCGTCACAGCTGTTTTCAAAGCCAACGCGTGAGAGTGAGAAAGACAGAGCGAGAGCGAGGGGAAGGAAAGCAAAACGTTAGCTGTTTGGCGAGACGAAACTTTGTCTCGAAAACAAACTTTGCAGCCGGCCCCAAAGAGCTATGCGAACAACAACAACAACAACAACAACAACAACAACAAGTTTAACCCTTTATTTTTTTTTTATTTTTGGTGTTTTAATGAGCAAAAAGTTGCGTAACCTTCAGTTAGTTAGCACGCACTAAACTCTTCAAAGTATCTTTAAGATCGTAATGTAGCAGCAGCAACAACAACAGCAACAGCAGCAGCAGCAACAGCAGTAGCAGCAGCAGCAGCAGTAAAAGTCAATTAAAGTTAAGTTTTAAAGTTGAGATTAGCTTTGTGTTGTGGTTAAGATATTTGTGCGCAGCTTAAAGCCAAATAAAAGAAGAAGAAGAAGAAGAAGGAGAAGAAAAAGCAGCTGAAATGAAATTAAGAACATCAAAAAAAAAAAAACAAAAATATATAAAAAATATAAATAGAAATATATAGATGAGAATAAATAATGCAAGGAATAAATGAAAGGATATATGGAAGAATTAATGATTGAAAATATAAGTGGAGAGATAAGTAATTGGAGAGATGAATAATTGGAGAGATGCATACGTGGAGAGATGGATAAGTGGAGAGATTAAATACGTAGATAGATAAATAGATGTATGAATAGATAAGTGGACAGATAATTGGTGAGATGAACTAAGTGGAGTGTTGAATGAGTGTAAAGATAAATAATTGGAGAGATGGATAAATGCATAGACAGATGGATGGATAAGTGGATAAGTGTAGAGATGAGCACATGAAAAAGTTAAGAAGTGAAGAGTTGGATAAGTGAAGAGATATATGTATATGTGAAACGATAAAGATTGGAAAACTGGAAAGATGGATAAATGGATAAATGGATAGATAGATTTGGATGGATGAATAGACAAGTGTAGAGATGCTTAAGTTGAAGTTAAGTGAAGTGATAGATAAATTATTAAATCATTTCACTTTTAACTCTGGATAATTTAACTCTGGAGAGAAGGATGCGATTCTATTCCAGCTCGAAAATGTCAGAGCTATTGAATTAGTGAATATATAGAAGATAGAATATATATACATAGATATATATATATATATATATATATATATGATACTATATATATCATAGATCTATATATACAAGGAATTTCAACTTCCTAAAAGATTTCCTAATTGCCAAATTTTTGTGTTAAATTTAAAAAAAACAAAAAAAAAATTGTACTTAATTTTTTATTTATAAGCGAAAACTTTCTGCTATAAAATTCTTAATATCTGGATACCTAACCTTACTTTCTGTTAATTACAAAAGCAACAATTTAATAAACTCGATTCTCTCACTGATTTTCTCTTCTTGTTTCTCAATCGGCAAAGCTAAGGAATAATATTTCTTAACTTGTTAACTACCTGAACTTTTATGCGTCTTCTTCTTCTTTTTCTTCTACTTTTTTTATTATTACTTTTTTTTTTTTTGTTTCATTCGACGGGTTCAAAGTTCAGCGAGTTCGACATACAGACGCAGACAGCAGAGAAAAAAAAAAAAAAAAACTCTTTGCAATATTTTGTATAAATTTGTTGCTTAAAACTGGCATAAGTTTAATTTTTTTCTCTCTCGCTCTCTCTCTCTCTTTCTCTCTCTAGCTCTCTCGCTCTCTCTCTCTCTCTCTCTCGCTCTCTCTCTCTCTCTCTCGTTAGCTTATTCTTACAATGTTCGCTGCTTGGTTTCTTTTGCCAACTTTGAGTCAAAACTTTTGCTAGCTATCTCCCTCTCTTTCTCTCATACACACACTTTATGATTGTCTATCTCTTTCGCGCCAATTGCTTGAGTAAGTTACTTAGTAAGTTCTGTGTATGGTAGACTCTAGACTATAGACTATTGGGCAGAGAGCTGAGGGGATGTACTGTGGGTTAGGCGGTAAAGTAGGCGGGTCGACGGCGTATGGTGTACGGCGTACGGCGGACGACTTCACGCCTTAAAGTTTAGTTTTGGCCTCTTACGCAGTCGACGTTGACGTTGACGTTGGCGTCGTACGCAAAGTTCTTTACTTTTTGCAGTTACTTTTCCCAATGTTGTTGTTGTTGTTGTTGTTGTTCTTCTTCTTCTTCTTGTTATTCAGCTTTTTGAGTGTATTTTCAGTGTCAAGGTCATGCGGAAGTTTCTTCTACTTTCTTCTTCTGCTGCTGCTGCTGCTACGACTACTTTGTAAGCTTCTGCTTTTGGCCACAGTTTCGTTTAATGAGCGCTTAAAAGAAAAAGTGTAAGAAGCAGATGTAGAACAAGAAGTAGAACAATAATACTAAAAGTGTTAGGCAAGTAATATTTTCAAAGTTGGCGCCAAGTCGATCAAAGTAAAGTTGAAGGTTTTTTGCATTGAAAAAATGTGGAAATATGCAGGATGTTTGAGGTTAAGGACCTTAAAGCAGGATTTGGATAAACGCGCGCGATGTAAGGCAATCAGTGTAACATGCAGGAAGCATCTATTTTTTTATGAGTTAAGAAAGAGAAAATTTTCCTACACGCTTTACACTACACTACATTTATCACTATCCAACAGTAGGAACTGTGTAAAGTGCATTGGAAAGTTTTGGAGTAAAACGTTCCGAAAGAAAACCGACGATAGGTTAAAGAGTACTAGGGTGTCCCTATACACTGTCTACCAGATATTTTTTGCCAGCTGCATGTGCTTAGCCCGCTATACTCTTCTCTTGAAGTGTGAAAAGTGCATTGGAAAGTTTTGGAGTAAAACGTTCCGAAAGAAAACCGACGATAGGTTAAAGAGTAGTAGGGTGTCCCTATACACTGTCTACCAGATATTTTTTGCCAGCTGCATGTGCTTAGCCCGCTATACTCTTCTCTTGTAACTGAAGCTTGGCATAATAAGATTTCCTTTCTATTTTTTTGGTATGTACTATGTTATTTTCTGGCCCAGGTCCAGTATAATTTTTGTCGTTGTTGTTGCTGTTGTTTGTGCCTCAACAAGTTGAGAGCAGCAGACGCCACAAGGACAATAACGGACAACGACAGCAAAGGACAACAAAAGTGCGGCAACATAATCAAGAGGAGATTATGTAATTAGTCTGCAGCTGATTGATGAGTCCTGGCAGTTCACTCACTCACTCACTCACTCACTCACTCTCTCTCTATCTCACTCGCACTTATTCACTATTAGGCTTGTGCTTCTTTTTACTGCATGTCCTATGCCTTGGCAATCAGGCGGCTTGCGATAAAATTTAAATATCTCTACAAAAGGCGCCGCTCAGCCTTACTCCAACCACACTTGATTCTCTCTCTCTCTCTCTCTCTCTCTTTCTCTTTCTCTTCTTCCTCACTTGGAAATCACTCTTTAGCTAGGCTACTCAGCCGCTATAACTGCCCAGGCGACTCACCGCACTCCAGCACTGTGCTCTTCCCTTTGACTGGCAGCGTTCATTTTGCGGACGGTAAACAAACAAATAAAAACAAGATTTTCCACCCCACCCCCCACCAACAACCAAGAGCAAACTCACACCCTAAAAAAAAGGACTTTGAACAGCAGCTCATCAGCAGCCATCAACCACCAAATGGTAGGTGGGTAAATATAGGGGGTGGAGTTGGCATACTCAATGAGTGACAAGAATAGGTAGAAGGCTGAGGCACAGGATAAGGCTGACGTTGAGGCTGAGGCTGAAGCTGAGGCTGAGGCTGAGTTGAGCTGAAGCTCATCCACTTGTCTGTAGAATGTCACAAAAGGTGGCTAAGAGCAAGAGTGAAAGAGAGAGACATAGAGAGAGAGAGAGAGAGAGAGAGAGAGAGAGTGAGCACAGAATCAGTGCTGTATATGGGGCGCTCGTTTGTTCGCTTTTGTCCGGTAAACTTTATTAAGGATATGCAAATATCCTTAATTCGAAAATGATTTTTAATAGGATCGAATGGAATTAGTTTATTACTTTTAATGAATTTTTTATGTCGCCGCCAAAGTCCTTGGTACAGGAACAGGACCAGAAAAGCAGAAGCAGAAGCAAAAGCAAAACCAAAAGCAAAAGCAATAGCAATAGCTGACATCGTAGCATTACCAAAGACCGTCCAACAGGATCAGGACAAGGACGAAATTTGCTTTTGTTGCGCATGAATATAATGGATTTCATTTGGCCCTGGCTCAAAATCCAGCTACATAATGAAGAAGCAGAAGTAGCAATAGACGTAAAAGTAATATGAAAAATTAATTACAGATATGTCGAATATTCTATACACTGAAAGAAAGAGTATTGGATATTAAAAATTGGTCTTCCTAACGATATTTTTTGATGATTTCTATATGTTAGAGTCTGATGATTATGATGAAAAGTGACAAAATTACTGGCAGTATAATAACACTAAGAAATAATACAGATATGCTGTCGAATATTCTATACACTGCATTGGAAATTAAAAATTGGTCTTCCTAACGATATTTTTTTATGATTTCTATATGTTCGAGTATGATGATTATGATGAAAATTGACAAAATTGCTGGCAGTATAATAACACTAAGCATTATAACACTAAGAAATAATATGGATATTATAGAAAAACTGGATGGACAAAATTATCAATATAGTTAATATGGTCGCGGTAAGTGTATGCAAATAATAAAATGCTAAAAAAGCCAATCACGTGGTTTTCAGCTGAAAAGGCTAAGCCATGGTCCAAGGCGGCCCGTGTCCAAGCAAGACTAATGGTTGGGTCTTCTCACACACACACACACACATATATATACATAGAGAAGCAGACTCTTGAGTCAGAGTGCGACTAATTTGCTTGCAGATGATTTATTGATTTAAAGACTGCGCCTGTCCAGCCTTCAGCCACGCCCCTCTCCGAATCGCGCATTGTTTATTTTGATTTTATTTTCATTTATTTTTTTTTTGTTGCTTTTTAGCATTTTTTTTTTTTTTTTGTTGGTATTTATTTCTTGCGCAGCTAATTGATTTTTTTTTTTTTTTTCTACTTCCAAAAAGAGTTTTCAGTTTTTTTTTCCAGGATATATATATATATATATATTTTTTTTTTTAGCGTCCTCTTCTGCTACTTCTTGTTCTTTCTTTTGCTTGCTCTTTCTTTCAATTTTTGGGGCTTTTTTTTTCAAGTGCGGTAATTAAAAAATTGTCGTAAATCAGTTTCGACGAGCGTATCGACCAAATGTGGCAGACATATTGCACTTGTCCGCCATGAGCAGGAACTTTAAGAAATTTAAAGAGAATTTCAGCCATAAATGTTGCTAAATTTTAATGAAATTCAAAATTTTTTGTAATTAGCTTCAAGTTGACTTTAAAATGCGTAAGTTTTCATTGATTTGCAAAGCTAAATATTAGAAACTCTTTGTGGAACGAAAGTTTCAAGTTCTGGATTTTGGCAACTATTACAGTTGGAGATTTGAAATTTTTTTTACAAATTTTTACTATTTATTGTAGGGGCATCAAGTTTAACATGCATGCGACTCTGAAAATAAATTAGAAGAATATAAAGCTAGATTAAGTATTGGAATTTTTGGAGTACTTGTATTATACAGGATCTATCATAGTCACTAACTTAACTATAATTCTCTATGGAAACTGAAAAACAAAAAAAAAATAAAAATAATTTTAAGTAAATTTTGTAAAATTTATTAAGCTCGAAGTAAAGTCAACGAAAATTTGTTAGAAGGCAACAGTAGTAGAGGAAGAGTAAACAGTTTGGTTTTGGCCACTAAATGTGCTTCTTGTTACTATTGTTGTTGTTGTTGTTGTTGTTGTTGTTGTTGTTGTTGTTGTTGTTGTTGCTGTGTCAAGCGAATGTCGCTGTCCGCAAAACCCAAACACGTATTTTCAATTATTTCCCGTGCTGAGGTAGAGACATTGCCATGTCCCGTTGAAGATGGAAAGCTTGTCGTCATCATCGGACACAGACCCGTAGCGGAATACAGCAACAATGTGACAATATGCAATTGTAGTTGTTGCTGTTGTTGCTGTTGGTATCGATGAAATATGGAAGCACAAACAGAGCTGCAAATTAAAGTGAAATTTCGTATGCATAAGGCATAAGAAACAAAAGCTAACTGAAAGCTAAAGAGAGAGAGAGAGAGAGACAGAGAGAGAGAGTGTGCTAGCTCTTTCAGTGCTTCCCCCCCCCCCCCCACTAGGACTATAACTACCTTAGGTCGTCATCGTCTTGTCCTGCCTTGTCGTTTTGCCTTATCGTCCTTTCCTGCCTGTCGTCTTGTCTCAAAATTTAGTCATTGCAATCTACTTAATCATTTTGGTCAGACTGTTGTTGAGTTTTCCTTCTATACGGGGGCAGGGGCAGTAGGGGGCGTGGCATAGCATAGCATAGCATAGCATAATATAGTATATAGTATAGCATAGTGTATGCCATTTGTAATTGGTAACACAGAACGCTTGACGCTCGCTCAGTACTCGATGTTCGGTCGTTCGTTCTTCTTCTCTTCCGCAGTCAGTGTTTTGGTTGCGCCAGTAAAATTTCCTTAATTGTTCCGGTTACCCGCACAATCCATTCTCAGCATTTTACATTTTAACCTCAGAAATCTACGACAGGCAAAACCAAGTCCAGGTGCCACTGACACTGCTGAGAACAACAACAGCAAGAACAACAACAACAACAACAACAGCAGTAGCAGTAGCAGCAGCAATCTGCTCTTTCTCTCTCTCACTCTCTATCTTTCTCTCTCATACTCTACTTTTCTACAACTACTACTACTTCTTCTTCTTCTTGTTCTATGCAATCCTTGTCGTTCGTTTTGCCGGTTGGCGTTGCCATTGCCATTGCCATTGCCATTTGCCGGGGCCAAAGGTAAACCACAGAAATACAAATCAAATTTTGTTGTGCGGCGTAAAAAGCGTTGCGGCCTTACTCCTTTCACTATCTGCCTCTCCCTCTCTCACTCTCTCACTCTATACATTTTGCTGTGCCCACCGTGCACCTTCTTGCGAGTCCTTGCGACTTGTCCAATGCTTGTCCTCGAGCTATTTCTCTTGTATAGTTGTAGTTCCTGCGGCTTTCCATATACACTATATTGCTAGAGTATTACAATTTTTACTAGATCAATAGTTAGTGCTAGTTTACTAAGGGATAGTGCTGCTAATATATTCGAGTAGAAAATGTCTGAGAATTTATAGTGTATAATTTTTGATAGTATCAATGATTAAGAAATTCCTAGATATTCATTTTTATTAGTTGCAATTTTCTTATAGCTTATATGTTGAGGAAGTTTACTATTAAGTAATGCCCAATATTTTGTAGTTTTTGGAAGATTTCTGAGAATTTATAGTGTATAATTTTTGATAGTGTCAATGATTAAGAAATTCCTAGATATTCATTTTTATTAGTTGTAATTTTCTTATAGCTTATATGTTGAGGAAGTTTACTATTAAGTAATGCCCAATATTTAGTAGTTTTTGGAAGATTTATACGTTTAGGAACTTTACTATTTGATCATGCTAATGTGATTGGAAGTTGTCTAAAAGTTAAATATGTTGCGTAGAATTTTTAGTTTTTCTAGAATGTTTTTCTGTAGTGCTTAGATTATATAATATCTGAGTAGAAGGTATTGAAAGGATATCAAAGTTTTTTTTTTGGATTAAAGCATATTGTACGAGTAGTATGTTTTCTGGTAGTCCTTAGTTTATATATGAATAGAAGGAATATAGGACAAACCATAAGTTTTATTAGTAGAATTTTATTATTTTTATAGGATACTTTCTGCATAGGATGCATGGATTATACATGAGTAGAAGATATATAGAATATCAAGATTTTGTAGACTTGAAGCTAATAGTTTTTATAGATTGTTTAGCTTTTAGATGAGTAAAAGCTTTCCAGTTTCAGTTGTTGTCCAGTTGTCGAGATCCAAAAACTCAAACATAAAGCTGACCGTATAGATTTTGGATCAAATTTGTCTGCTAGCTTTTAGAGTAGCTGCTCGACGGTGTTAAGCATAGAATAGTTTTTCGGCAGCGTCGATTTATGCAGACTGCAGCTGCATATGGTTGGGCGCATATATAATATATATATATAAATATAGATATATATATATATGTGTAGTATCTCTCAATGTGTATGTGTGTGAGCTAACTAACTTGTGCTTTGCATATGTATGTATGTGTGTGTGTGTGTGTGTTGTGTAATATTTTGCAAATATGTTTTATGTGCGCACATTTTGAATCCCTTTACGAATCTTCTTTAGGAAAATGTTGTTGTTGCCGTTACGCTTTGCCACCCGTTCAGTTAGCAAGAGGGAATGCCTGTATCTATGCAGGTCTCGACACCAGGTAGACATGTCCCAGAGCTTACAGTCAACGCTAAAGGTAAATGTAAAGCAATGTGAGATTGAGAAAGTCCCCGCAGTCATACTGACAGTAACTGACTAACGCACTGACAGCTGCCACCCGCAGAACCCTAACCTTGTAATCGTTGCTATGCTTGCTGTGCCTGCCAAGTTACCTCTTGGTCGTGGTTGTGGCATGTGTGGTTGACTTTGGCTGCGGATTTTCATTGCTTCGATGATACGATAGTCTAGTACAAATGTTCTATACAATTTCCAAGAAAAAAAACCAACCTCAACTTTAATTGTGCGGCGGCGCATACAGCGGTTAGTTTTACGCAATTCAATTTGACTGCAAGTGTTATACATTTTCGTCGTTCAGCTGTTTTAGCCCAATCCTGCAATTTATGCAAAGCGACAGCAAAGAAGTTTTGGAAGAAACCCCGAACTCTGCATGTAAAATTTGCCTTAAAGCGCGTTTAGTTTCGGGGGGTTTTTTTTTTTCTTCTTCTTATTCCCGAATTTAGTTTTGTTGTTTTTTTTTAAAGCGTGGCGCATAATTAATATCGTTATACATATATCTGGACATTGTATATATATATAGATGGGGTTAAACATGAACGAACGCGTTTCAACGTGATTCAAAATGGGATTCAATGAGTTTCATGCCGCAATTTTGTGCGTTATGCCGCAGGCAATCAAAAATGTTTTGTGCTATGGACAGAAGCTTCAGAACTTCAACTCTTTGTCTCTCTCTCTCTCTCTCTCTCTCTCGCAGTTATAGCGAACATTTGGCCACGTTAGCAGAGTGCAGAGGAGAAAAAGGTCAGATAACTGGAAAATATTATTAAAAACGAGCAAAAGACGTTTGAAGTGGGCGTATGGGCGTATGGGCGTGGCTGGCTGACTGTTAAGGCGCCAATTTTTGGGCAAGGCTTATCCCTCAGGAGTTTTGTATGCGCATACAAAAGATGAGTGAGAGAGAGAGAGAGATATTGCCATCGCCTTGGCCTATCCACAAATGAATTAAATTTCAGTTTTATTATTAAATTAACTTGGCATGAACACCTAAAGACACAGCAGCAGCAGCAGCAGCAGCAGTAGCAGCAGCTAAAACAAGAGCCAAAAATTTTAAACCCTTCTGGGCAGGGCCAGGACAAACAGGAAGCTGGGGCCAGCTGGGAAGTGCGCCCGGCCGCTTGAGCCAGCAAAATGAATTTTTGCAGCCAGCAGCGTCGTCATTTTGCTGATGTTGCTGCTCATACTACATGAACTTTCTCTGCTGCTGCTGCTGCTGCTCCTCCTTTATCTTCTTCTTCTTCTTCTTTTTGTTACGTTGTCGTCATCGTCTCTGTCATGCTGGAAGCTCGCTTCGCTCAGCTGTAAAGTGGAATGAAATGTAAATTTTTAATAAGCGTTTTCGCTAATGGCTATTTAAAACTCCGACCTGCTCTACCAGCGGCTCAGGCAACGCCCACATGCTTATACACTAGCCTCATCATCTTCTTCTTCTTCTTCACTTCTTTATATATATATATATATATATATATATATATATATTATATATAAATGTATATCGAGAGTGATTCGACAGTTGAGACTGATGAGTTTTCATGCCATGCCCTTGGTATGAGTTAATATGCCAGCTGCTAGCTTTTGGTGTTACTTATTGTCTCCCTGTACTCTCTCTCTCTCTCTCTCTCTCTCTCTCTCTTGCACTCTCACTCACTACTTCTCGCTACATGAAATGTAACTATAAAGTAAGCATTTTATGCATTTCAAACTGTTGAAATCGTTGCCATAAAAAATTAAAGCTGACAGTATCAAGTATTAGCGGCGGGATCTGTACATTTTTTTTATTAATTGCGTATAATTAGTGTTATTAGGCAATAATATAATAATGCTAAGCATCTTCATACACTATTTATTAACAGTTTTCTTAGAGTTACTTAAGAGTTATTGAACTTCCCTCTACATAAACTAAGACTTCCTAGACTTCTATAAGCAGTGCAATTGCACAGGAAAGTTGCATACATAGATTTTTGCCAGATATTAGATATCGATATTAGGCATTATACCTGGCAATGATACCTGTCATTAGTTACTAATAGCTATAGCATGCTTCTCCAATAATATAACTAAACTTTTAGTCAAATTTCTAGTTTTTTCAAGACATTTTGGACGAACTTTTGTTGCTTTTTTAGTTAACAGGAACACTTCCTAGTATAATTATTCTAGTATAGAGCAGCTATATTACTGCTGGAATTGTAATCATAGTAGAATTAATAGTAGGCTGTTTTATATTTTATTTTTAGTTGGTAAAAGTTATCGATATCGATAGTCGATAGTAATTGGAAATCGGAAATTACTTGTAGAATGAACTTCCAATGTTATGACTGCACTTGTAGTTAGCTTTCTAGCTAGTAAACACTGTTTGGAGTAACTTTACATAAATTTCAGTTAACAGGAACACCAGCAAATGTTACTACAATGCTTGGAATTGCAAATGAAAATTCAAGTCTGTGAATATTTTAAGTTAATTTTTAATAACATTTCAGCTATGCGGAGCACAATCAATTTTTAATTTATTTAAACAATTTCCTGAATTCGTAGGCTGTGGAACTTCAATTTCAAAGTTTCTACTTCTTCGGATAGTTTCAACTGTGTAAAGTAAAGCTAATATTTAATGGCAACTAAAATTCTCGCATTTCTAAGCTCAATTTCAACAGCTTAAATTATGTTTTTCGTTTTATCCAACATATTTAGTGTAATACTTGCAATTATAGATATTATAGGATTTAAAGTTAAAGTTTCTCAATTTTTTTGTTCAGTTTTAAGTTAAAAATTTTAGTTGCTTAACATAGAATTTTTCTACTTTTCGTTAGTTTTGTTTGGCTACATAAAAAAAAAAAAAAAAACCCGAACTTCAAGTTATGCTTCTACTCTGGCACATTTCACATTTTTCTTAAGGTCCTAAACCTACCCCCCCAAACCACTCTTAAGACTTTAATTTTCCCCTTTGCTTCTGCATCGCTTGTCCATTATTTCATTTAACATTTTCGCATTTCCCATTTTACATTTTCCCATTTTCCCATTTTCCCATTTTCCATTTGGTTTTTGGCACAGAGCTTAACTTATAATTTTGTAGCTTAACTAATTAATTTTATTCAAAGTGTTGACAAGTGTCGCCAGAGTCGAATGAGTTTTCACATTTTCTTTACATTTCGGGCATTTTTCAAGGTTCTTAAAGTCAATGAGACAAAGACTGGGAGAGAGAGAGGGGGGATTGCTTTTGGTGTAGTTGAAATGGGGTTAGAAAGTCATTTAGTTAGCTTTAGTTTTTCAATTTGCCAGCAAAAGAAAAAAAAAATTTCTTTTTATTTTTTTTTAGCTTTTTTTTTTTTTTTGTCTACTTTTGGATTGCGCCCAGCTGTAGCTGAAGATGTGGGGCTGGGATGTAGTGTAGAGCAACAGAATCTATCTGTATTTCTGTATTTGCAAGCTCATTTTGCTTTGACTGTAGCAGCGCTGCTGCCGTCGCTGCCGTCGTCGTCGTCGTCGTCTGCTGCTGATTTTGATGTTGACTTTGCTCTTGGATAATTTTAAATCTTTTGCAACATTTTTCATCATTTATCATTTCATCGAGTCTGTAGAAGGAGAATGCGCGACCAGCGCTGTGATAGCAAGAGAGAGAGAGAGAGAGAGAGAGAGAGAGAGAGGGAGAAAGCAAAGCTAAAATGACTGACATGTAGCGGCTGGTGTCGACTTTGTCAGCGGTTGTAGGCAACTGCTAACTTGTGGTTAATGCATGGCAGGCGGCATGAGGAGTGAAGAGTGTTAGGTGGCGGGGGATGGGGGATGGGGGATGGGGGGGTACATCGTCACATGGGTGTGGCGTGAATGAGACCGATGACTGACGATTGACGAGAGAGCAAGCGGTGACGATTATATGCAAAAATTGTCGCATAAGGGGTTTGAGTAGACAGAGAGAGAGAGAGAGAGAGTGGGGAGTGCGTTCAGCATAGCGCACAGCGAGATAAATTACCAAACACTTAAGTTGGATTTTCAGAGATTTTTATCGCGCGGCATGGATTAAGTGACTCAACGTTGCTGCCACCTTTTTATTTTTATTTTTTTTTGTTTATTTGTTGGTGGTGCGGCAACAGCACTTGGCATTTTGGCCTGCTGCTTGCTCATTTGCGCTTTGAGGTGAGTTGAATTGGGCTGCCAAGCAACCAACAACAACAACAACAGCAACAACAACAACAAAAAAAAAGTGAAAAATGTGCCAATTCATTTGGTTTAAATTAGCGACCTCCGCTGCGTCAAAGCAACAGTTCAGTTCCGTAACGGATATTGTTGCTGTTGTTGTTGTTGTTGTTGTTGTTGTTGCTGCTGCTGTTGTTG
>JBAMBR010003441.1:0-13086 GCA_037044475.1 Zaprionus obscuricornis | reverse complement strand
TGCAGTAACAACAACACGAACTGCAAAGATATTAAACAATGAAATTACAAATATCAAAATCAAAAGAAAATCGAGCCCCCTTACCACAAAGCCAAAAGTTATTCGCAGCAATTCAAATGCATCAGAAACCCCCAATAACACCAATAGATTTGCAATTCTGGCAGAAAACGAACCTTCCTCAGAGCCAGTAGGCGGAAGAAACAAGCAAAAACCACCTCCAATTTACATACGAGAGAAAAGTTACACTGCTCTCGTCAATGAAATTATTGAGCTTATTGGAAAAGAAAACTTTTATGCAATTCCTCTGGTTAGAGGAAATATTCATGAAACAACAAGTTTTAGTTGATAGTGTAAAGACCACTATAGAATACTTTCCAGGTATTTAGCTGAGAATAAAAAAACCTCTACACGTACTAACTAAAAAGCAGCAAGGGCCTGCAAGTCGTTGTGAAGGCCATAGAGTCTGATATAACTCCTGATGAAGTAACAAAGACGCTTAAAGACATATGATTTAAATCCGAAACAGTTTTCAATATCCTAAATAGTTGAACTAGAACCAGAACACAAGATTGCCAAAAATATGGTCATACAAGGTCATACTGCACACTGTGCCCAGTATGTGTAATTTGTAGAGATCTTCACAATTCCGCAAACTGCATAGCGAACAAAGATAATAGTAGCAAAAAGAGGTGCAGCAAGATCTTCATTTGGAACAAGAATGTGACATTTGCAGAAACTCTAAAATCCGGGCTGGCGTCATCTGATTTGCACACACCATTCCCAACAACAGCGCACATAAACCAACCAACCAACAACAATATCATTAGCCGAAGCTACAACAAAACAATTTTAAGTTGAATCATTAATAGCCTGCAGCAAAGCCTCATGGAATTCATGTCATTTATGCAGACCACTATGCAAGACTTAATGCGTAACCAAAATCTGTTTATAGGATTATGGGTATCTAAACAATCCAAATAAATAATGTCTCCCTACGTATATCGGCGTCGACGCCGATATACGTAGGGAGACATTATTTATTTGGATTGTTTAGATACCCATAATCCTATAAACAGATTTTGGTTACGCATTAAGTCTTGCATAGTGGTCTGCATAAATGACATGAATTCCATGAGGCTTTGCTGCAGGCTATTAATGATTCAACTTAAAATTGTTTTGTTGTAGCTTCGGCTAATGATATTGTTGTTGGTTGGTTGGTTTATGTGCGCTGTTGTTGGGAATGGTGTGTGCAAATCAGATGACGCCAGCCCGGATTTTAGAGTTTCTGCAAATGTCACATTCTTGTTCCAAATGAAGATCTTGCTGCACCTCTTTTTGCTACTATTATCTTTGTTCGCTATGCAGTTTGCGGAATTGTGAAGATCTCTACAAATTACACATACTGGGCACAGTGTGCAGTATGACCTTGTATGACCATATTTTTGGCAATCTTGTGTTCTGGTTCTAGTTCAACTATTTAGGATATTGAAAACTGTTTCGGATTTAAATCATATGTCTTTAAGCGTCTTTGTTACTTCATCAGGAGTTATATCAGACTCTATGGCCTTCACAACGACTTGCAGGCCCTTGCTGCTTTTTAGTTAGTACGTGTAGAGGTTTTTTTATTCTCAGCTAAATACTTTGAAAGCATTCTATAGTGGTCTTCAGACATCGACTGAACTTGTTTTTCATGAATATTTCCTATAACCTGGGTATTACATAAAAGTTGTCTTTTCTAATAAGCTCAATAATTTCATTGACGAGAGCAGTGTAACTTTTCTCTCGTATGTAAATTGGAGGTGGTTTTTGCTTTTCTTCCATCTACTGGCTCTGAGGAAGGTTCGTTTTCTGCCAGAATTGTAAACCTATTGGTGTTATTGGGGGTTTTTCATGCATTTGAATTGCTGCGAATAACTTTTGGCTTGAGGTAAGGTGGCTCGATTTTCTTTTGATTTTGATATTTGTAATTTCATTGTTTAATATCTTTGCAGTTCGTGTTGTTGTTACTGCACTCTGAACATTTGCACCTTTGCAGAACGGCGTAGAAGACAGCATAAATGGAGACGGATAGCAAGAGCGCGATCGCTCAGTTGGTAATTCAAAAAGTTTGTTGTTCGGGTTCGGGGTTGACTCGATTTGTTTCTTTCAAAGAGAAGTACCCGATATTACGCTGCATACCTATTTCGTTTTGATTCATTGTATATATTAAAATTAAAATTTTCATACTTTTTATTATTTTTGTTAATTAAATTTTTTAATTAATTTATGCGAATCATCGCACTAAGCGTCTTTTCGCGGTTGCTTAACTTTTTTAGGTAACTCTCTTTACTATTGACTTAAGTTTACCGGAGTGCAATGAAGAATTCTATGGCATTTTTGTAAACGTCCAGAAAGACCCAACATCTTTTGATACAGATGCTTGTATCACAACAGTCAAAATAACCACGTATGGTCCTGTAAAACCTTAAATGACATTTTACGACACAATTGAATTGAATTTCTACACAACAATTAGATTGATATAATGCTACTTGTTGAAACACACCTTACAAACAAGAACAGTTTCCAAGTACAGGGTTACTTCTTCTACGGTACTAATCATCCAAATGGAAAGGCACATGATGGAATTGGAAATTACATAGAACATGTCTATCGCAACGACTCGTTATAATTATTTACAAGCGTCAGTCTTACTTTTGCCGCAGTGTCCGAAGATGAATTCATGGGACTTTCAACACCCTGGGCGAAGCCTTCTTAGCAGCAAGTTATTAAAACGCCAACCACACATATTGATGATCTCGATTTGTGCAACGTACGTAATAAGCCCCACTTCGCTTCCCCGGATAGGCGTACTTATTGACTAACAGATTTAAAAAACAGCCTGATTTTATTGATTTTGCTGTAATGAAAAATATTCATCCTATATGATAACCGGTGAATCTCTTTTGGACCTATCATCTGATCACTTGCCTATACTCCTTTACCACTTATAACGCCCGAACACTAAGAAACAACCAGGTATATCGACATCGCATAGAACTGAAATAAATACTAGAAATACGTAAGCTCAGATATTGTACTAATGACTTAATGACAAAGTTGATATAGATAGCTCCGTTGACCATCTAGAATCCATTATAATTGCTGAAACGAGTATTGCAACACCATAAATTATAAATGTACCACCAAAGATAAAAAAGGCTAAATCAAGCAGTTTGCTCTAGATAAATGTCCCTCAACCCATTGAATACCGCCCATAGATCGGCGCGAGCTATTTGAATGAAATTTGGATATATGTGCCCTGGGGACCATAGAAGTTGAAAGTAAAAAACCTTGTGTTGCTATCTTCAAAAATATCTAAAATATAACATGGGTATTTAAATACGGCCTTTAGTGTGAACTAACAATTACCACGATATCTGTCTTCTAGGTCACGCACCGATAGTTTCTTGGGTATTTAAATACCCAACGGGCGATAATGGGTTAAGACGAGAATGGAAATCTCATGATTTACGCATTTGAATTATCACATGTAATAGACGAAAGCCAACTGTCCATTTCTTAATTTTATTTTGACCATATGAGATTGTTAAAATCATAAAAGAACAAATTCAAACAAACAAGTCGCTAGAGTGTGACGTAGTAGCCGCTAAAATGATCACCAAACAAAACAAAATTGGACAAAATTATAAGCCCAACCAATATCAGTAATGTAGGATTACTCAATTTCATTCAAATATGGTATTTTACAGACCCATGCGACAACGGCAAATTAATTAATCAGAATAAGACGTTCAATAGCGTATAGAGTGAGAGTGCAAAAAAAAAGAAACTTGAGCCATTATCACTGAGCTGGCTAATTTGCAGTTTGTCGCTTATCTCACTTATAATTTAATATATTTTTGATCTTGGTAATTTGATGACTAAAAGCTGTCAAACATTTATTATTTATTAAATGGCACTACAACCCATTTCGGGTTTTGACCGACCTCAGCATCTCCCTCCAGGCGCCTCTGCTCTTCGCGCGCCTCCTCCAATTAGAAATACCTAGTAGATTAAGGTCCTGCTCTACTTGGTCCTTCCATCGGAGATTTGGTCGTCCCCTTCGTCGGCGCCCGTAATCGACTCTCGCTTCGAATACCTTCTGAGCTGGAGATTCTTCATCCATACGCACAACGTGGCCGAGCCAGCGCAGACGTTGTATCGTGATGCGCCGGACCACGTCCACGTCGTCGTACAACTCGTACAGCTCGTGGTTCATCCGAATGCGAAAGTCGTCCCCAATCCGAACGGGACCAAAGATCTTGCGAAGAATTTTTCTCTCGAACACTCCAAGCGCTGCTGCATCTGTTATTGACACTACCCATGCTTCTGCGCCATATAAGAGCACAGGTAGGATGAGTGTCTTGTAGAGTGCTAATTTTGTTCGACGAGAGAGGTCTCTATTGCACATTTGCCTACTCAGACCAAAGTAGCACCTATTGGCAAGTGTGATTCTTCGCTTGATCTCCAGGCTGACGTCATTTTTGGTGTTAATGGCAGTGCCAAGGTAAGTGAACTCCTTGACCACTTCGAACGTATAGCTGTCTGCTTCCACATGGGAGTCTAGGCGCCGCGCCTCCTTGCTTGTCGACAGCATATACTTCGTCTTGCCCTCGTTTACCGCCAAGCCCACTTTTGCTGACTCTTTTTCGATTGCGGAAAATGCAGCAGTGACATCACGCTTGCTGCGGCCAATGATGTCAATATCATCAGCGTAAGCAAGGAGCTGGACACTTTTATAAAAAATAGTGCCAGCTCGATGTACACCGGCTTTCCGAAAGACCCCTTCCATCACGAAGTTGAAGAGGTTGCACGACAGGGGGTCGCCTTGTCTGAAACCTCGAACGGTATTGAAAGGTTCGGAGAGGTTCGTTCCTACCTTGACAGAGCTGATGGTGCTGCTCAATGTCATCCTGCAAAGACGTATCAGCTTTGCAGGAATACCGAACTCAGACATGGTGGCATATAGGCGTTCCCTTGTCAGGTTATCGAATGTAGCTTTGTAATCGACAAAGAGATGATGTGTGTCAATTCCATTTTCGTGGGTTTTCTCCAGGATTTGGCGCAATGTGAAAATCTGGTCTATGGTGGATTTACCAGGTCTGAAGCCGCACTGATAAGGTCCGATCAGTGTGCTGGTATATGGCTTCAGTCGTTCACATATTACGCTCGATAGGACCTTATATGAGATGGCAATCAGGCTGATTCCCCGGTAGTTGGCGCATATCGTAGGGTCGCCTTTCTTCAGCACAGGACAAAGGACGCTGAGATTCCAATCGTTGGGCATGCTTTCTTCTAGCCATATTTTGCAGAAGAGCTGATGCATGCACCTTATCAGCTCTTCGCCGCCGGCCTTAAACAACTCTGCAGGCAGTCCATCAGCACCGGCTGCTTTGTTGTTTTTGAGTCGCATAATAGCAACTCGGACCTCGTCATGGCTAGGTAGTGGTATATCCACATTGTCGTCGATTGGTGGTATTGGGCTGCTTCCTCCAATGGCGGGATTGGTGCCGTCATCGCCTGCTAGCAGCTTGGAGAAATGCGCCCTCCATACCCTCAGCGTGCACTGCGTATCTGTAACCAGATTTCCATTTTCATCTCGACAGTTAGATGCTCCGGTCTTGAAACCTTGTGTCAGACGGTTGACTTGTTGGTAGAATTTTCGAGCATCATTTCTGTCTTGCATCACCTCGAGTTCCTCGCACTCTCGCTTTTCTTGCTCCCGTTTTTTCCGTCTAAAAAGTCGCCTCTCTTCCTTCCTTTTCTCCCTGTAACGTTCACACGTAGCTCGCGTTGCGCCAGACTGCAGCGTTTTTCTGTAGGCGGCGTTTTTTGCCGCAGCTGCGACGCGACACTCCTCGTCATACCATTGGTTCCGTGTGGGTGGGCGCTTGAACCCAATGGCTGTTTCAGCAGCAGCTCGCATGGAGTGGGATATGTGCGCCCAGAGTTCACCGGCGTCAACAGGGAGAGGGGTAGGTTGGTGGTGCAGTTTCGAGAGATGAGTGGAGTAGGTTGTTGCTGTCCGTTGTGATCGCAGCATAGTGACGTCAAGCTTTCGTTGCGAGATGGGGCGTACGTTTTTCGCTCGGCATAGCCGCATGCGTATCTTGGCTGCGACAAGATAGTGGTCCGAGTCTATGTTGACTCCACGAAACGAACGCACGTCCATCACGCTTGAGGCATGCCTTCCGTCTATCACAACGTGATCAATCTGGTTGCGCGTTTTTTGATCAGGGGACAGCCATGTGGCCTTGTGGATGTCGAGGTGCCGAAATCTGGTGCTACTCACTACCATGTTTCGCGCCGCGGCGAAGTCAATCAGCCTGAAACCGTTCTTCGAGGTGGTCTCATGGAGGCTGAATTGACCGACGGTGCGGTCAAAGATGCGCTCGCGCCCAACCTTTGCGTTGAAGTCCCCGAGAATGATCTTCACGTCGTGGTTTGGGCAGCGGTCGTATGTGTCCTCGAGTCTCGCGTAGAATGCATCCTTAACAGCATCGTCCTTCTCCTCCGTCGGGGCGTGCGCGCAAATTATGCTAAGATTGAAAAATCTAGTTTTGACGCGGATTGTAGCCAGCCGTTCACTCACTGGGGTGAAATTGGAGACGTGGTGACGAAGTCTCCGGCTTACTACAAATCCGCATCCAAATTCGCGCCTCTCCGCATGGCAGCTGTAGTATATATCGCAGTTTGCTCGCTTGGAGCAACCTTGTCCTGTCCATCTCATTTCCTGGATGGCGATAATGTCAGCCTTTAATTTTTCGAGGGCATCCGCCAGTTGGATAGAGGCACCTTCCCAATTAAGGGTTCGGACATTCCAGGTGCATATCCTTAGATCATAGTCCTTTTTCGTTTTGCGGTGGTCGTCAACATGAGGGGGGATCCTATCCGAGGCTTTCGCTTTGGTTTTCCTTGGGCTTCTTTTTTCCGAGGCGGGTTACAAACCCTGCGCTCAACCATTTACCGTCCGGATGACTCGCTGAACACATTAGCTCACTATCTAGCGGATGCTGAGATAGCTACCCAGAAGGTGCCACGTGGAGGCTGTGTGTCAACTTGCAATCATTCGTAGGTAGAGATCGCACTGGCGGCCGCCAAGTTGACCGCAATCAGGAACTTTACTCTGTACGAATGAAAGCCATCCCATCTGTCAAACATTAGTGTTATAAAATTAAAATACATAAGTAAATACTATCAAATGTAACAAACATTCTAATAATCTGTAGCCATTTTCTACATACACCTTTGATTGAAACACTATTTAGACTGAAATACAAATATTTGTTTTAGATTATTTTAATTGCCGTCAATTTGTGATTGTCTTTATTTCACTACACATGAATTTGACACCGAGGTCCAGCGTCAGTATTCTCTCGAGCGTGACAGATAACGACTACAATTCGGGACTATCGTAGTCGGAACGTTTTGGAATGAGTCCAAAAAAGACTATATTTTTTAATTTTGAGTCGTAAAGCTTGTGGAGAACTTTACGATTTAGCCAGCTGCCCATCCTATAGACCGGTGCCTCGAAAATAATTGTAAGTACGGAGACAACAACACAACTACCGAGGTTGTCCCGTATACAAGACACTGAAAAATCGGTTGCATCTTTGGCACACTCCCAATCAAAAACTACATCCGAAGTTTTCTTTTCAACGGCAGCTAGTTTCTCACATCATGCACTAAATCAGTGTACTAACATCAGACTGATAAATATTGGACTTGTAGATACCGCATGGCCTCTTTCTGCTTTTCAAAGTAAAATTGAAATAGGAAGGATTTTTTTTTTTTGTTTTGCTTTATTTATTGAATCTTCTCTATTTTTGAAACTAACAATAAGTTATCAAATCTTATGCATAAACATTACAAAACAGTTTAGGAATAAATTGTTATAGATTACGCGTCCCTAGGGTCAATCGCTGGATTGATATATCATTACGACGAAGACGGGAGAGGCTGCACACCCTTTATAGACCTCACGCTAGATGGTTTCAATGTGAAGAAAGCTTCTTTAAATATTTATTCTTCTGTTCAGCTATTACGTTTTTAACTGATGGAATATTCAATTCTCTTTGTATATTGTCGTTTCGAACATACCACAGCGCGCCGGTGATAGTTCACAATATCTTTGCTTGTGCACTCTGGATAATGTCATTATTGCTATTGCTGGCATTACGCCATAACTCGAAACCGTAGGTCCAAATGTAGAGCAAGACTTTGTTGTCAAGACTAAGGGGCGACCGAGCGTTGATATGCCAATGGAAGTTATTTGCTTTGATTTTTAGTTGAGTTTTCTTAGCTTCGATGTATCTGCGCCAAGTAAATCTTCTATCGAAGTGTACTCCTAAGTACGTTACTTCGTTAGCTTGAGGTCCGGTATTGTTCAGTGTAAGCATAGGACAGTTTTGCCTGTTAAGTGTAAATTCATTCGCCAGTCTGATAGCCATCTTTCTACTTTGACCAAATGGATAGCTAGTTGCGCTGTAGCTTGCACTGGGCATCTTGAACGGCTGAGAATAGCTGTACAGTCGGCAAAGGTTATTAAGCGACTACTTGTGGGGATAATTGCAGTTTTGGGCACGCTGCCTTAAGGGACTCCAGCTCCGATCGTGTTGTCGCCAGACATATCTGAGTTGCATCTAACATCAAATTTTCTGTCGTAAACGTAGGACTCTAAAAGCTCATATGTGTTGTTTGGAAGCGTGGCTTTGATTTTGTACATTAGACCATCTAGCCAGACTTTATCAAATGCTTACGAAACATCCAAAAATATTGCACTACAATATTCTTGATTTTCAAAAGCACTTCGTATTTCAGATGTTATGCGACTAACCTGCTCAATAGTACCGTGTTTTTGCATGTTACGAGCTCTCAGATATGGATTAATCCGAGTTATTAATCCACATTGTCAAATTTTCTGTTTTAAGATATCATTTTTGACCATTTGAAAAGGCTACAGGCCCTTAAAACTTAATTTGACTAATAATTTCAAAAAGCATTTACACTTAATCTCAATCAGAAAATTGTCGATGGTGCCAAAGGCGAAACAAAATTCAAAGTTACGGTGAAGGTAATTCTAAAAGAAGTAGGTGTGGCCTATGCAAGTATAACATATACACACTGATATCTATTAAGCGCATGTAAGCCAAATTTTTTCCAAGAAGCTGAGCTAGAGCTTGATTCTAAGCAAAAGTCTACAATTATGATTACAAACGTGACGCCGCGTATTATTTACGCCAACTATATCAATATTTATTCTGATTTGGGTCAGCATAGAATGCAGATGAGCTGTTTTGACCCCTTTTCCACTTTCTGGTCCTCTCCCTTTTAATTCAGTATTTTTTAGTGGTATTGAGGTTTAGGAGTAAACGTTACTTGCCAGTGCAAGAATATTTTGGTATTATTTCATTTTTAATTTTTATCTTTTTATTGATTTAAATTTGTGATAGTTCTGTGGGTGTTCTTGATTTCAATCTTTTCGGTTGAAGTTTCAGTCTTGGTATTTGTCTTATAGTTTCATTTTGGCGTGTGAGTAGCCTTTAAGTGTGTTTAATACTTTTTATCTTCATGTTTTCTATAATTGTTTCCATTTTTAGATCGCTGTGAATATCATCATTTCTAGTGTACCTGTCTGCTTGTGAAATTGTTCTAAGTATCTTTGATTATGTTCTTTGAATAAGTTGAATATTTGTTTTGCTAGCTGTGCCCCATATTTCTATTCCATATGTCCAAATTGGTTTAAATCATTATTTTGTTATTCGGGCTTAAATTTGATTGTTTTCCTATCAACCAAAATAGTTGTCTGTATCTATTTTTTACTTCGTATCGTTTGTTTAGGATGTGTTGCTTCCATGTGAGCTTTGTGTCAATTGTAATACCGAGGTATTTAGCATGAGGGTGGACTTTTATGGTTGCGCCTTTGATTGTTATTGGGTATGTTTTTGATTTTCTCTTTGTATAAATTACTTGTTGTGTCTTATCTTGGTTTATTACAATACCCCATTTCTCAAACCACGTCATCGTATTCGATAGAACATTTTGTAGTATACTCGTAGCTTGCTCTTCGTTTTTGTGGGATGCCGTAAGGATGGTGTCATAAGCGAATATGGTTATCAAATTGTGGTACTCCCGCTGTTAATCCAGGGTCAGAGCAATTGTCGTCGTATTGCGCAGTTGCTACTACGATACCTAGACTTGAGAATTATACAGCTTAATAGAACAGAAAAATCGGGACAAATTATAAATCCAACTAATATCAGTAATGCAGGATTACTCAATTTCATTAAAATATGGTATTTTACACAGCCATGTGACAACGGCAAATTAATTAATCAGAATAAGACGATTCAATGACTCCCGTTAGAGTGAGAGTGCAAAAAAAGAAAAGGATATATATGATTTTTATTGTCTTGAGCACTTGTCTCTGAGTTGGCTAATTTGCAGTTTGTCGCTTATCTCACCTAGTGTTTGACGATTAACAGCCGGTCTTAGGGCCGAAAGCACCTTGCCTACGTGTTGTACTAACACTCCATTTTAATCAATATTCGCTGCGTTTCTCAATGGTCAAAAATTTTGTGTTTATCTGTCACTTATCTTAATTAAGATTAAAAGCGATAACGTAATGTTTCGCCTTATTGTGCCCCTGCCAATGGACTGCCAATTATTACAAACATTAAATTAATATTTAAATAATAACAATGAATCGACAATTAACTCAATAAAATATAATATAATTAACGAGTGCGTAAGACGAGCTGTCTAAACATTTAATAAATGGATTTATTAATAATATACACTTATGTTTCCGATCTGAGCGAATTCGGTGCCAAGCGGATCATAAATATGGAAGTTATGCAAGTTTTAATACATTTAATAAATGGATTTATTAATAATATACACTTATGTTTCCGATCTGAGCGAATTCGGTGCAAAGCGGATCATAAATATGGAAGTTATGCAAGTTTTAATACTTTGGGTGATGGATATGCTATAGTCGAGCATACTCGACTATAGTTTCTTACTTGTTTTCTTTAAAACAGTGAAAATAAATTCAAATTTAGTTAGCCTTTCATAAACTTTCAATGCAGTAGACTTTTAACATTTTGGCATTTAATACCATATTATTTGTAATTATTTTTCTTTAATATATTATTCCATAATCCTCCAAATATTTTACCCTCAATAAATATAAATATTTAAATTTTAGACAGTTCCAATAATGTCAAAAGGTAAATCGCATAGTCAACAAATACACATGCAAGAGCAAATCGAAAAGATATTAGAAAAAAGCCTGCAACAAGTTAAAGATGATAAACAGCATGAGAAAACACAACGTGAAGCTGTGCGGCAATTGTCTCGAGTACCAGGCAATTGTCCAGTTGGAAAATGTTCGGAGATTATATTTCCATCGAATATGATGATGCATATGTTACATAAACATACGCATGAGCCAGGCAAAGTAGCATATACGATTTTTGAACACAAGCCCATTGTAGTATGCTTTGATCCCACTGGTTATGTCTATGGGGAAAATAATTGTGTCGGAACATTTATGTATGGTGGAGTTAAGGGTCAATCGAAAACAGAGCCAGGTCGCAACTATTTAAGTATGCCGAACTCAGCTTTGATTAATAATAATCATAGGTTAAATAACTATTTACCTATTATGATGATGGCTTGTCGCAGCACTTGGTATGCTCAACTCAAGGATAAGCCATTAGAACGAGAACTTGTCTCATTGAATATCAAAAAGTCGGGTATATATGTCATTTGGCTAGTGGCGCCTGTTACAACACGTAAATTATATTATACTTTAACAGTATATGATCGGTATTATCTCAATTCGCGTAGTGTTATTCGTGTGGTACGAGATTTTGCTAGTTATCAGAACCCCAGCGATTTTTTACCCCGTGAAGATAATTATCTTTTGTTACGTGAGTCAGAAATACAGGAGTATATGCATTCGGGGGCACGTGAATACAATTTGTCCGAAAAATTACAGAAAATTGGTATAGCAATGGAAGTGGTAGTTCATGAGAATCCAACTGCACTTCCAGTGAGACACAGCAGTCCATTAGAACTACAGAATGCGCTGGTACAAGTGAAGGAATTATATTGTAAAAGAAGTTTTCCAAAAATCAAGGCTTCTGCTGAAAGACACTGTAAAATAGGTAAAATGGGTCACATGATGAAGCCGCGCTTAAATACTTTTCAAAAATTCCAAATGATTTAATATATTTTTGATCTTGCTAATTTGTTGACTAAAAGCTGTCAAAGCATCAAATATAACATTAGTATTATAAAATTAAAATACATAAGTAAATACTATCGAATGTAACAAACATTATAATAATCTGTAGCCATTTTCTACATACACTTTTGATTGAAACACTATTTAGACTGAAATACAAATATTTGTTTTAGATTATTTTAATTATTGAAATTATACCATATTTTTGCCGTCAATTTGTGATTGTCTTTATTTCACTGCACATGCATTTGACACCGAGGTCCACCGTTAGTATTCTCTCGAGCGTGACAGATAACGACTACAATTCGGGACTATCGTAGTCGGAACGTGTTGGAACGAGTGACAAACGCAGTCAAAAACAAGTAGGGAAGGCTACAGTCGGGTGCACCCGACAGTAAAATACCCTGTACCCTTGAATTAAATGTAACTGTTCTTATCTTATGTACCTTATGTTATGTTATGTACCTAAAAAAATTCTGATCTTTTGTTAAATCATTGCAAGTAGAATAGTGAAATTGCTTCCGACTTAACTTTTAATTTCTTAGTAAAAGATTTGCGTAAAATTATAGATTTCACTCACAGTTACTTCTTGTTTATATAATATTATTTATTTTGTGGTGACTAAAACAAAAGAATATATACAAATATATATATATATATATATATACATATATATATATATATAAATTGTCACAGTGTATATATATATATATATAATATATATATAATATATATATATATATATATATATATATTATATGTTATGTTATGTACATCCATATGTAAATACA
>JBAMBR010003440.1:0-41487 GCA_037044475.1 Zaprionus obscuricornis | reverse complement strand
AGAGAGCGAGACAGAGAGACTCCCGCACTAGTTGTGTGTTGCAAGTTAATGACAAAATGTTGCTGCCTCGCAGTTATTGTATTGCATTTATTAAATATAATTTTCTCGCATAAATTTAAACACCAATTGAGGCTACAAGCATTTTTTTTTTTTTGCACATTGCCAGCAGCTGTTGTTATTGTTGTTGTTGCTGATGTTGTTATTATTGTTGTTATTTGCTGCCTGGCAGCAATTGCAATTAAAATTCATTGTTATGTGCGGCTCATTTTGACTTTTTTTCTGTTGTTGTGTTGTCGAACGTTGTAAAACTCGCGCACATACATACTCAGCAATTTTCAGTGCCATAATTATAAATACTCATCGTATGCATTTTGTATGGGTACAAAAGACCTTAATATCTATAGCTATATGTATGTGTGTATGTGTGTATATATGTAAGCATCGCCATGTCATGCTTAATGGAGAGCCACATTTAAATGTATTTAAGTAGCATTTATTCTCTACACTTAGCGCCTCACTCTTCTGTCTGTTTGGCCGCTTTGTTGCAGCTGTTGATTGGCGCTTTTGAAGTATGCGGCTTAATAAGCGATAATTACATGTCAAGTGTTACGGCAACAGGCAAATGGACGACGACAATGCTAAAAGCCAAAATAAAATGCTGCATGGAAACCAAACACAGAAATACACAAAAATTCAATGGCAGCATAATCAAAAACTACCCAAAAATTTACCCACTGCATTTGCAATTTTTATTTTTTTTTAAAATTTATTTTTTTTTGTGGTTTATATGCAAAGAATTTACCAAAATTATTTGCACATTGTATGGCTAAATATTATTTTTAAATCTATTTATATTTTTAAAGCTTATCGAATAATCAAAATACATTTTGCTGCAATTTGGCGTGCGGTTAACCAAATATAGATGGATTATAATTAACATTCTAATAAACATTTCTAAGCATTATCTATAGCGCAAAATTGTTGTTAAAAGTAACATTTATTCTATATATAACATTTGCATTTGCTGTGGCAGCAGGCAGCAGACAGCAGGCAGCAGACAGCAGGCAGCAGTGAGCAGTTAGTGAAAGAATAGATGAAAAGTGTGAGGGTTGCAACCTAAGCCACTAATGCATTTTGTGGCCAACTGAAAATTGCTCTGAAACTAAGAGACAACAACAGCAAAATATATACACACACACAACACAATTCTACACACACATACATATGCAACATATACACAGAGACTTACACAATTCTGACAGCAGCATTTTAATAATAAAATTGTTAACAAAATTGTGCTGTGCTTTGGCCACAGAAAACATGTGTTAGCCTTGTTAGGGAGCATGGAGTATACAAAATGCGTTGCCTCTCAACGACCTTAATGTTATACTCTATGTTTGTTGTTGTTGTAGTTTCTCTACTCATTGTAGTTGTTGTTGTCGCTTGGCTTTTGTTGCGCAATCTAAATAAAATGGGGCGACGTGTGTACGCACAACTTTTGCCATATTTAATCGTATTTGCAACGGCAACAACATTTCTAACAAATAATACTACAGTAACATCTAAAGAGAGAGAGAGAGAGAGGGAGAAAAATAAAAACACAAAAAAACACAGAGCCCACTACACAGAGCCCACTAGAGTGACATAGATAGCAATAGAGAGTGAGTAAGGGCTTTGGTTTTAGTGCCAATTGTAGCCATGCGGCTGAAAGTTTTTGGCATTTGGGCATTTGCTTATTTATTGTTAAACTTTTTGCGCCCACAACAACACAACGGAATAATACATATGAGCAAACATAGATACATGCATACTATACACTACACAACAAGTAAAACAAGAGTAGAAACAACAACAACAACAGCAGCAAGAAGAAGAAGAAGAACAGAAAGAACAACAAGAAACATTGCCCTCTTTAGGTCGCTGCATATGTATGAATTTTTAGAAAATTTGTAGCACAAAATTACCTCAGCAAATGTAGCTGCAATTAGTGCTGACTACGTGACACGATGTCAAATTTCTACAAATTGAATAAAAATGCAAAAAAAAAAAAAAAAACAAAAAACAACAAGAACAAATCGACGAAAATATAACAAATTAAATTGATAATTAAAATAATAATCAATTAAATTTGTTATATTTTCGTCGATTTGTTTTTCTTGTTTTTTGTTTTTGTTTTTTTTTTTGCATTTTTATTCAATTTGTAGAAATTTGACATCGTGTCACGTAGTCAGCACTAATTGCAGCTACATTTGCTGAGGTAATTTTGTGCTACAAATTTTCTAAAAATTCATACATATGCAGCGACCTAAAGAGGGCAATGTTTCTTGTTGTTCTTTCTGTTCTTCTTCTTCTTCTTGCTGCTGTTGTTGTTGTTGTTTCTACTCTTGTTTTACTTGTTGTGTAGTGTATAGTATGCATGTATCTATGTTTGCTCATATGTATTATTCCGTTGTGTTGTTGTGGGCGCAAAAAGTTTAACAATAATATAGCAAATGCCCAAAAGCCAAAAACTTTCAGCCGCATGGCTACAATTGGCACTAAAACCAAAGCCCTTACTCACTCTCTATTGCTATCTATGTCACTCTAGTGGGCTCTGTGTTTTTTTGTGTTTTTATTTTTCTCCCTCTCTCTCTCTCTCTCTTTAGATGTTACTGTAGTATTATTTGTTAGAAATGTTGTTGCCGTTGCAAATACGATTAAATATGGCAAAAGTTGTGCGTACACACGTCGCCCCATTTTATTTAGATTGCGCAACAAAAGCCAAGCGACAACAACAACTACAATGAGTAGAGAAACTACAACAACAACAAACATAGAGTATAACATTAAGGTCGTTGAGAGGCAACGCATTTTGTATACTCCATGCTCCCTAACAAGGCTAACACATGTTTTCTGTGGCCAAAGCACAGCACAATTTTGTTAACAATTTTATTATTAAAATGCTGCTGTCAGAATTGTGTAAGTCTCTGTGTATATGTTGCATATGTATGTGTGTGTAGAATTGTGTTGTGTGTGTGTATATATTTTGCTGTTGTTGTCTCTTAGTTTCAGAGCAATTTTCAGTTGGCCACAAAATGCATTAGTGGCTTAGGTTGCAACCCTCACACTTTTCATCTATTCTTTCACTAACTGCTCACTGCTGCCTGCTGTCTGCTGCCTGCTGTCTGCTGCCTGCTGCCACAGCAAATGCAAATGTTATATATAGAATAAATGTTACTTTTAACAACAATTTTGCGCTATAGATAATGCTTAGAAATGTTTATTAGAATGTTAATTATAATCCATCTATATTTGGTTAACCGCACGCCAAATTGCAGCAAAATGTATTTTGATTATTCGATAAGCTTTAAAAATATAAATAGATTTAAAAATAATATTTAGCCATACAATGTGCAAATAATTTTGGTAAATTCTTTGCATATAAACCACAAAAAAAAATAAATTTTAAAAAAAAATAAAAATTGCAAATGCAGTGGGTAAATTTTTGGGTAGTTTTTGATTATGCTGCCATTGAATTTTTGTGTATTTCTGTGTTTGGTTTCCATGCAGCATTTTATTTTGGCTTTTAGCATTGTCGTCGTCCATTTGCCTGTTGCCGTAACACTTGACATGTAATTATCGCTTATTAAGCCGCATACTTCAAAAGCGCCAATCAACAGCTGCAACAAAGCGGCCAAACAGACAGAAGAGTGAGGCGCTAAGTGTAGAGAATAAATGCTACTTAAATACATTTAAATGTGGCTCTCCATTAAGCATGACATGGCGATGCTTACATATATACACACATACACACATACATATAGCTATAGATATTAAGGTCTTTTGTACCCATACAAAATGCATACGATGAGTATTTATAATTATGGCACTGAAAATTGCTGAGTATGTATGTGCGCGAGTTTTACAACGTTCGACAACACAACAACAGAAAAAAAGTCAAAATGAGCCGCACATAACAATGAATTTTAATTGCAATTGCTGCCAGGCAGCAAATAACAACAATAATAACAACATCAGCAACAACAACAATAACAACAGCTGCTGGCAATGTGCAAAAAAAAAAAAATGCTTGTAGCCTCAATTGGTGTTTAAATTTATGCGAGAAAATTATATTTAATAAATGCAATACAATAACTGCGAGGCAGCAACATTTTGTCATTAACTTGCAACACACAACTAGTGCGGGAGTCTCTCTGTCTCGCTCTCTCTTTCTCTCTCTCTCTGTGTATGACTGCGTGCGGTTGATTGCATGGGCAATAAAAAGATCAGCGGCTGTCAAGCAGCCAAGTCTTTGAAATTATGTACACACTGTGAGACAACGAAACCAACAATATCAACAACAATAACAACAACAACAACAGCAACAGCAACAACAACAACAACAACAACAACAACAACAATTGCACATAAATATTATGGTAATAAAGTATTGCCACATAAATTATTGGATTGTAAGACTCAATTTGATAAATTACTCAACGTTGTGTGTATTAATGATAATCACTGAGTAGTGTAAATGTAGCCATGCCAGCGCTCAAAAGTATGCTATAGTTAATACTACACTCAACATTGAAATTGCTTAATGCGATTGTATCGATATATATTTTTTTTTTTTGGATTTTCGCTGTAAATATTTAAAATCTCTTTTTAATTGTTACTTTGGCATAATATCAAAATATCAATAATCGTTTATCGATAAATTTCGATTGTCATATATCGATAGTTGATAAATTCATAAATTCAAGTTTATATAATTTATTTAATATTTCTACCTGATTTTTACAACTATCGATAGTTATTTATCGACTTATCGATAACTGTATATCGATTGTAATACAGCGATAAATGTAATTTTCATAATTGCTAGAGTTTCTCTTATACTTTTTACTAGATTCAAACATTATCGTTAATTTATCGATACAAATTGCGATAGTTTTATCGATAGCTGCTTCATCAAAGCATTTGCTTTGTATGAGACTAACTTTTACACTTTTTAGTTAGAGTCTGTGTATAGCTGTGTGTGTGTGCTTTTATTTTTAGCAGCCACTATGCTCAGTAAGCAGCTGCACTTTGTCGGGCAACATTGTAAGGCCTTGCTGGTTCAAAGCATTCGCAGCCTAGAGCCACGCCTCGACCATAGCATGAATGCATTAGGCATGTGGCACACGTAAACACTTAGCAAGCAAACGCTAGAGGGCCAAAAATAACCACACACCAATATAGCAACACACAGAGATAGAAAGAGAGACACACACACACACATACAAACATACGTTGACTGTGCAAACAGTTAACAGTTGTCAGCTTACCTCACAGCCAGGCTGTTGATGATTTAGTTAATTTTTCACTGCTTTTCGTTGGATTTTACACGATGTCGGAGTCAAGCGACTAATTTGTGTCAAAAATCATTTTGTTCCCACGCTCAACAACAAAAAAAAAACAAAAAAAATGAAGAAGGAAAGGATGTCAGATGTCAGCTTCAGCCATCAGCAAACAGCTAAGAGCCATCAGGCATCAGTTCTTCTTGTCATTGGCTGCTTGCCAAACGGGTCACGAAAATGGCTCAGTGTCCAGTGGAGTAATGTTTGGCCTTTTAACTGCACCTGCAGTAGTACAACTTGCTCTCTCTCACTCTCTTGCTGTCTCACTCTGTTGTGTGTGTGTTTTTTTTTTTGTGTGTTGTTGTCGTTGCTGGATGCGAAGAGGTCACCAAACATGCTCATAATGTGCGCTAATGTGCATAATGTAAGCGACACGCACACCTGCACAGCAACAGCAGCTCACATGGACACATGGACATACAGCTAACCAAGCAAACTGAGCACTGTACACGTGCCACATACAACATACACAACATACAGCATACAATGTTACATTCTCATTGCCACTGCCACATCCCGTAGCATACACGTGTGCCACAGGCGGAGACAGCTAACACGAAACAGGCAATTTAACAGGCCATCAACGTTGATGGTGCCGACAATGATGTTGTTGATGGCAGCGTGTGGCGCCTCCTAACAATAACAAAAAAAATCCCAACAACAATAACTAGAGAGCCAAAAACCAACCAAAAAAAAAAAAAAAACAAATACATAAAGGAAATGAAAAAAAAGAAAATAAAAACCAAAACCAAAAATTGTCGAAAATTCGAATGAAATTCAAAAAAAAAAAAAAATATTCAGTCGAACAAAATTGTCAGGAAATCTTCATTTAAAATGTGTTAAAAATTTTCTAAATAAATTATCTAATCATCTAAATTATCTAAATTATTATCTAAATTATCTAATCAAGTTGAAGTTACAGTCTTATACTCCAAGTGATTATCGATTCATGTAAATTGCATGTAATTTTTGTAGTTTTTTTTTTAACTTGCAGCCTTACACGGCGTATGCGTGATGAATTGCTTTTGCATTTTTTATTTTTTTTTTTTTATTTTTTGGGCAGCATGCACTGTCAAACGGAAACGAAAATGAAGCCCATTCAAGGTAGAATATTCTACACTACCGTTGGTTCTTCCTCTTTTCAGTTCTTTAGCATTTTGTATAGCACACGATAGCATTGAAGTCACGTCGCTGTTGTCCTGAATTCAAGTGCCAACTGCCAAGTTGTACGCCTGTAATGCGCACGTAGTGGCTTCTCCTTCACTTCACTCGCGCGTTCAGCTTAAAAGGAATGCCTAATGCAAAACTTTAGCTTAGTTTCACACGCACACACACACAGTCAGCGATAGACTTATCTTTCTTTATTTTTTTTTTTGTATGTTGCACATTCAATATTTATAGCGCATACGCCGTGTGGGCACTGAGTCCGCAACAAATTATTAAGTGGCTTAATTAGTGACTGTATGCGCTACAAAGTGTTTGCCAATTGAGCTTTTGCCTTTGCCTTTGCCTTTTGCTCTGCAGTTGTTCTTCATCGTCGTCGTCATCGTCGTCGTCGTCATTGTGAAAACTTGCGGTCCTTAATCAGCTTACGAGCACATTGTGTCCAGAGTTATGGTCGCCATGCTGCTGCCCCATTTCCCATTGTTTATTCCCATTGGTTACCATTTCCCATTTGCCATTTTGACAATTCCAGTGGCATTGCTTAAGCCGCTTTGTGCCTGGCCGTATGCTCTTTGTGCTCTTTGCTCACTTTGAGCCACGCTCTGTTTGCCACAAAGTGGCCCACATTGTTTTGTTGCACTCTGTTCTTGTTTTTTTTCAGTGTATTATTTGTAAATATTTTTTTTTTTTTTGTATATTTTTGTTTTCAAATTTTTGCGACTTTGATTTTCAAAGCGTTTTTAGTTTGTTATGTGAAAAGTAAACAAATTGCAAAGAAAAATTAAATTTAAAATTATTTAAAATAAATATAAATAAAAAATTAAATAAATATTAAAGAAAAAAATATTAATTTCAAATAATTAAAATAAAAAAATAAAATTAATAATAATAATAAAAAATAAAATAAATATTAAAGAAAAAAAAAATTAATTTCAAATAATTAAAAAAAAATAAAATTAATAATAATAAATCAGATTAATTATAAAAAATTATAAATTATAATTAAAGAGTAAAAAAATTGTAAAAAGAAAGCAAAATAAATAAATTTAAAAAAATATAATTTCAAGCAAAAGAATTTAAAATAAATAAAATAAAATCAAGAAATATAAATTTCAGAAAATAAAAATCAAATAAAACAATAATTAAATAATAATAATAAAATAAATAATTTAAAAAAAAAATTATAAATTATAATTAAAGTGTAATAAATTGTTGGAAAGTGAACAAAATTAATAAAATAAAAATAAATTTCAAAAAATTATAAATTTAAAAATAACTAAATGAAAAAATAAATAAGAAAAAAATAAATATTTATAAATTATGCAAATTGTAAATTAAAAGGGAAAAATTGAAAAAAAAATTGTAAATATTTAAAATTAAAAAAAAAAATTATTAAAAGTTTAGTTAATAAATTATTAATTGAAATAAATAAATATGTTAACAATTTTCTGATGATTTTATATTTAAATCAATTTTCATATAGTATTTACCATAAATTTCTATTATTAGTTTACTTTGTTTTTCTTTGTTTCACAAAGTTCAAGCTAACTTTTGCGCAGCAAGTTGAAATGCTTCTAATGCTAGAAAATAAATATAATTTCAAATTTATTTATTTGCTAACAATTTTTAATATTTTAATTTTTCAATTGCAGCACAGCAACATCGTTAACTTTGTCCTCGCAATATTGACAGTGTCTTATAGTCACTGTCAGTATCTCAGTCTTAGCAGCAGCAGAGACAGACATCAGCTACAGCCTCAGCTGCAAATGGCACATACAAAAGCCAGGAAATTGAATAAAATTGCCATGTTATGATTATAGAAAGAGGAAGCTTGCAAAAAGTCAAAGCCAGTCAAAAGAGAGAGAGAGAGAGAGAGACTGAAAGCAGTAACTGAAGCTGGCAGAAGCAGAGTGAGACGCAGCAGTAGCTAGAGAAAGAGAAAGACAGCAGCAGTTGGTAGACTGTAGAAACGTGCAAAAGTGTTGCACGCGAATGAAAAGTTTTTTTTGCGGCTTTGTGGCATGCCCCAATGTTGTCTGTAATAGTATTGAATGGCATACATACAGTGCTAGCATTAAGTATTCGTCTGTTAAAGTTAACTAACTATGCAGCAGCAATGGCAGCAGCAGTTTAACTACCAAACTGATAATGAGCCGGTTGACAATTGCACTTTTGACTTTATGACTACAAAAAGAGCATAAATTGGCAGCAGTGGCAGCAGCAGCAGCAGCAGTAATGGCACCTGCTGCCTGTGGCTTTTGGCTGTGGCAACTTTCGTGTCAACAAATGTTCAGAGGTATTTTCTTTTTTTTTTGTTTTAAATATTTTTTAATGCATTGCCAGGCAATATTATTATTATTTTTTTATTATTATTATTATCATCATCATTGTTGTTGTTGTTGTTGTTGTATATTGTTAATAACGCGCGAAATCAACGCAGTGCAGAATGCACAGCACGAGAGGCAATATTAAATTTGTGTTTTAATTTTATTAAACAAGAGCGTCCACTTTACACATCAATAACGCGACTCGGACTCCAATTGCAGCACAACAAAAGCAAAGGCAAAATGTGCCACAGTGCCTGCTGCCAACGTCCCTTGTGGCCGAGCGTAAAAATATTGACAAGTGTTTTTTTTTTTTTGTTGTTGTTGCTGCTGTTGCTGTTGCTGTGCAGGGCATGTGCAGTGTATCACATGACCAACACTGTTGTTGCTGTTGTTGCTGTTGTTGCTGTTGCAAGCGCGCAAATAAAGCGTAAAATTGTGTTTTATTTTTTTTGCACGTTGTTTGTTGCGTTGCATTGCGTTGTGTTGTGTTGTGTGTCTTTTAAAAATGTAAAAAAAAAAAAAAAAAATACAACAAAAAATAAAATAACAGCACAAACAATCAAATGCATTTCACTGCGTGAGACTGTGTGGTATATGTGCTATCTCTCTTCTCTCTCTCTCTCTCTCTTTCTATCTTTCTGTGTATATGTGTTGTTTGTGGATGTGTTAAAATGACCTTTGGCTTTCATTGTCGCCACTGTGCGCCACAATTGTTATGCTCTGCAACAGAAAGTACGAGTGAAAGGGATAGAAAATAGCAGCATGCATGACAGCATGCAGCATTATATATATATATAGCTGCCTCATATATATATTTCCAATTTCATTCAATGAAATTTTCAAATATTTTTGCACTCACTTTTTTTCAGCTGGCATAAAAATTAATTTGAAATTTACACTACATTTTATTATAGAGTATTTGCTAGTCTCAGTAAATTTTATATTTTTTTTTATGGCTTTTATTTTTTTTTTTTATTTTTTATGCAGCCTCAAGCTGTTGCGTTAATTGCATATTTAAATTTATGCTGTTAATTGTTGGCAAGCAACGTCGACGTCGACATTGCCATCATCATCATCATCATCATCATCCGCAGCAGGATGCATTGCATGAGTTGCCTTTTAAGTTATAGCTTCAGCATCAGCTTCATCACTCAGTCGCCTCTGCCTCATACATACTACTCTCTGTTCACTTTGTGTCCGTTGTATGCCACATGAAGCTTCTGTTGCAGCTTCCTGTTAGCTGATGCTGCTACTGCTGCTGCTGCTGCTGAGTAGCTGCCGTGGAGATGAATCAACTGGTCGACATCAATTTAATGAAAACCTTTTTATAGCCAAGAGTTCCGAGAACTTGCTATCAGACAAGTGAGTGACGTTCAAACGATGCGCCATCATCCTTGCAGGATATTGAAATCGAGACCTGATGATCCCCCACCCCCCCAACGCTATTTTGCCACCATTTCCTTAATAATTAAGCAATATTTTTTTTTTTCTTAATTTTCAATTTAAATTCAATTTACGTTTTGTTTTTTTTGTAGTTTGTTGAAATTGACTTTTTATTAATACTTACAAAAAAAAAAAAGCAATCGCAATTTGTTGCAATATATTATATATAAAATTATTAGATGAAGCAACAATTGTCATAATAATAGATTGCAACTGCTAAAATATTTATTTTAAATATTTTAGCAGTTGCAATTATTATTATTATTATACAACAATTGTTGCTTCATCTAATAATTTTATATATAATATATTGCAACAAATTGCGATTGCTTTTTTTTTTGTAAGTATTAATAAAAAGTCAATTTCAACAAACTACAAAAAAAAACAAAACGTAAATTGAATTTAAATTGAAAATTAAGAAAAAAAAAAATATTGCTTAATTATTAATGAAATGGTGGCAAAATAGCGTTGGGGGGGTGGGGATCATCAGGTCTCGATTTCAATATCCTGCAAGGATGATGGCGCATCGTTTGAACGTCACTCACTTGTCTGATAGCAAGTTCTCGGAACTCTTGGCTATAAAAAGGTTTCATTAAATTGATGTCGACCAGTTGATTCATCTCCACGGCAGCTACTCAGCAGCAGCAGCAGCAGCAGCATCAGCTAACAGGAAGCTGCAACAGAAGCTTCATGTGGCATACAACGGACACAAAGTAAGCAATGAGGAGTAGTATGAGGCAGAGGCGGCTGAGTGATGAAGCTGATGCTGAAGCTATAACTTAAAAGGCAACTCATGCAATGCATCCTGCTGCGGATGATGATGATGATGATGATGATGGCAATGTCGACGTCGACGTTGCTTGCCAACAATTAACAGCATAAATTTAAATATGCAATTAACGCAACAGCTTGAGGCTGCATAAAAAATAAAAAAAAAAAATAAAAGCCATAAAAAAAAATATAAAATTTACTGAGACTAGCAAATACTCTATAATAAAATGTAGTGTAAATTTCAAAATTAATTTTTATGCCAGCTGAAAAAAAAAAAAGTGTCATGAGTGCAAAAATATTTGAAAATTTCATTGAATGAAATTGGAAATATATATATGAGGCAGCTATATATATATATAATGCTGCATGCTGTCATGCATGCTGCTATTTTCTATCCCTTTCACTCGTACTTTCTGTTGCAGAGCATAACAATTGTGGCGCACAGTGGCGACAATGAAAGCCAAAGGTCATTTTAACACATCCACAAACAACACATATACACAGAAAGATAGAAAGAGAGAGAGAGAGAGAGAGAGAGATAGCACATATACCACACAGTCTCACGCAGTGAAATGCATTTGATTGTTTGTGCTGTTATTTTATTTTTTGTTGTATTTTTTTTTTTTTTTTTTACATTTTTAAAAGACACACAACACAACACAACGCAATGCAACGCAACAAACAACGTGCAAAAAAAATAAAACACAATTTTACGCTTTATTTGCGCGCTTGCAACAGCAACAACAGCAACAACAGCAACAACAGTGTTGGTCATGTGATACACTGCACATGCCCTGCACAGCAGCAGCAACAGCAGCAACAACAACAAAAAAAAAAAAAACACTTGTCAATATTTTAACGCTCGGCCACAAGGGACGTTGGCAGCAGGCACTGTGGCACATTTTGCCTTTGCTTTTGTTGTGCTGCAATTGGAGTCCGAGTCGCGTTATTGATGTGTAAAGTGGACGCTCTTGTTTAATAAAATTAAAACACAAATTTAATATTGCCTCTCGTGCTGTGCATTCTGCACTGCGTTGATTTCGCGCGTTATTAACAATATACAACAACAACAGCAACAACAACAACAACAATGATGATGAAAATAATAATAATAAAAAAATAATAATAATATTGCCTGGCAATGCATTAAAAAATATTTAAAACAAAAAAAAAAGAAAATACCTCTGAACATTTGTTGACACGAAAGTTGCCACAGCCAAAAGCCACAGGCAGCAGGTGCCATTACTGCTGCTGCTGCTGCTGCCACTGCTGCCAATTTATGCTCTTTTTGTAGTCATAAAGTCAAAAGTGCAATTGTCAACCGGCTCATTATCAGTTTGGTAGTTAAACTGCTGCTGCCGTTGCTGCTGCATAGTTAGTTAACTTTAACAGACGAATACTGACTGCTAGCACTGTATGTATGCCATTCAATACTATTACAGACAACATTGGGGCATGCCACAAAGCCGCAATGCTAACGAAAACAAAAAAAAACTTTTCATTCGCGTGCAACACTTTTGCACGTTTCTACAGTCTACCAACTGCTGCTGTCTTTCTCTTTCTCTAGCTACTGCTGCGGCTCACTCTGCTTCTGCCAGCTTCAGTTACTGCTTTCAGTCTCTCTCTCTCTCTCTCTCTTTTGACTGGCTCTGACTTTTTGCAAGCTTCCTCTTTCTATAATCATAACATGGCAATTTTATTCAATTTCCTGGCTTTTGTATGTGCCATTTGCAGCTGAGGCTGTAGCTGATGTCTGTCTCTGCTGCTACTGCTACTGCTACTGCTAAGACTGAGATACTGACAGTGACTGTAAGACACTGTCAATATAGCGAGGACAAAGTTAACGATGTTGCTGTGCTGCAATTGAAAAATTAAAATATTAAAAATTGTTAGCAAATAAATAAATTTTAAATTATATTTATTTTCTAGCATTAGAAGCGTTTCAACTTGCTGCGCAAAAGTTAGCTTGAACTTTGTGAAACCAAGAAAAACTAAGTAAACTAATAATAGAAATTTATGGTAAATACTATATGAAAATTGATTTAAAAATAAAATCAACAGAAAATTGTTAACATAATTATTTATTTTAATTAATAATTTATTAACTAAACTTTCAATAATTTTTTTTTTTAATTTTAAATATTTACAATTTTTTTTCAAATTTTCCATTTTAATTTACAATTTGCATAATTTATAAATATTTATTTTTTTCTTATTTATTTTTTCATTTACTTATTTTTAAATTTATAATTTTTTGAAATTTATTTTTATTTTATTTATTTTGTTCACTTTTCAACAATTTATTTACTTTAATTATAATTTATAATTTTTTTTTAATTTTTTTTACTTTATTATTATTAATTACTTATTATTTTATTTGATTTTTATTTTTTGAAATTTATATTTCTTAATTTAATTTTATTTATTTAAATTTCTTTTACTTGAAATGATATTTTTTTAATATTTATTTATTTTGTATTCTTTTTATAAATTTTTTACTCTTTAATTATAATTTATATTTTTTTTTAATATATTTACTTTCTTATTATTAATTACTTTTTATTTTATTTGATTTTTATTTTTTGAAAATTATATTTCTTAATTTTATTTTATTTATTTAAAATTCTTTTGCTTGAAATTATATTTTTTTTTTTTTTAATATTTATTTATTTTGTTTTCTTTTTACAAATTTTTAACTCTTTAATTATAATTTATATTTTTTTTTTAATATATTTACTTTCTTATTATTAATTACTTTTTATTTTATTGAATTTTTATTTTTTGAAATTTATATTTCTTAATTTTATTTTATTTATTTTAAATTCTTTTGCTTGAAATTATATATTTGTTTGAAATTTATTTATTTTGCTTTCTTTTTACAAATTTTTTACTCTTTAATTATAATTTAGAATTTTTTTTAGTTAATTTAATTAGTTATTTTTAATTTTATGTTTTTTTAATTTTTAAAATTTTTTTTTTTTTTTTTTTAATATTTTTTATTATTTAATATTTATTTAATTTTTTATTTTATTTATTTTAAATAATTTTAACTTTAATTTTTCTTTTTTATGCAATTTGTGTACTTTTCACGTGAACTAAAAACGCTTTGAAAATCAAAGTCGCAAAAATTTGAAAACAAAAATATACAAAAAAAAAAAATATTTACAAATAATACACTGAAAAAAAAACAAGAACAGAGTGCAACAAAACAATGTGGGGCACTTTGTGGCAAACAGAGCGTGGCTCAAAGTGAGCAAAGAGCACAAAGAGCATACGGCACAAAGCGGCTTAAGCAATGCCATTGGAATTGTCAAAATGGCAAATGGGAAATGGTAACCAATGGGAATAAACAATGGGAAATGGGGCAGCAGCATGTCGACCATAACTCTGGACACAATGTGCTCGTAAGCTGATTAAGGACCGCAAGTTTTCACAATGACGACGACGACGATGAAGAACAACTGCAGAGCAAAAGGCAAAGGCAAAGGCAAAAGCTCAATTGGCAAACACTTTGTAGCGCATACAGTCACTAATTAAGCCACTTAATAATTTGTTGCGGACTCAGTGTCCACACGGCGTATGCGCTATAAATATTGAATGTGCAACATACAAAAAAAATAAAGAAAGATAAGTCTATCACTGACTATGTGTGTGTGTGCGTGTGAAACTGAGCTAAAGTTTCGCATTAGGCATTCCTTTTAAGCTGAACGCGCGAGTGAAGTGAAGGAGAAGCCACTACGTGCGCATTACAGGCGAACAACTTGGCAGTTGGCACTTGAATTCAGGACAACAGCGACGTGACTTCAATGCTATCGTGTGCTATACAAAATGCTAAAGAACTGAAAAGAGGAAGAACCAACGGTAGTGTAGAATATTCTACCTTGAATGGGCTTCATTTTCGTTTCCGTTTGACAGTGCATGCTGCCCAAAAAATAAAAAAAAAAAAATAAAAAATGCAAAAGCAATTCATCACGCATACGCCGTGTAAGGCAGCAAGTTAAAAAAAAAAACTACAAAAATTACATGCAATTTACATGAATCGATAATCACTTGGATTATAAAACTGTAACTTCAACTTGATTAGATAATTTAGATAATAATTTAGATAATTTAGATGATTAGATAATTTATTTAGAAAATTTTTAACACATTTTAAATGAAGATTTCCTGACAATTTTGTTCGACTGAATTTTTTTTTTTTTTTTTTGAATTTCATTCGAATTTTCAACAATTTTCGGTTTTGGTTTTTATTTTCATTTTTTTCCATTTCCTTTATGTATTTGTTTTTTTTTTTTTTTTGGTTGGTTTTTGGCTCTCTAAATATTGTTGTTGGGATTTTTTTGTTATTGTTAGGAGGCGCCACACGCTGCCATCAACAACATCATTGTCGGCACCATCAACGTTGATGGCCTGTTAAATTGCCTGTTTCGTGTTAGCTGTCTCCGGCTGTGGCACACGTGTATGCTACGGGATGTGGCAGTGGCAATGAGAATGTTACATTGTATGCTGTATGTGCTGTATGTTGTGTTTGTTGTGTATGTTGTATGTGGCACGTGTACAGTGCTCAGTTTGCTTGGTTAGCTGTATGTCCATGTGTCCATGTGAGCTGCTGTTGCTGTGCAGGTGTGCGTGTCGCTTACATTATGCACATTAGCGCACATTATGAGCATGTTTGGTGACCTCTTCGCATCCAGCAACGACAACAACACAAAAAAAAAACACACACACACACAGTTAGCAGAGTGAGACAGCAAGAGAATGAGAGAGAGAGAGCAAGTTGTACTACTGCAGGTGCAGTTAAAAGGCCAAACATTACTCCACTGGACACTGAGCCATTTTCGTGACCCGTTTGGCAAGCAGCCAATGACAAGAAGAACTGATGGCTGATGGCTCTTGGCTGTTTGCTGATGGCTGAAGCTGACATCTGACATCCTTTCCTTCTTAATTTTTTTTTTGTTTTTTTGTTGAGCGTGGGAACAAAATGATTTTTGACACAAATTAGTCGCTTGACTCCGACATCGTGTAAAATCCAACGAAAAGCAGTGAAAAATTAACTAAATCATCAACAGCCTGGCTGTGAGGTAAGCTGACAACTGTTAACTGTTTGCACACTCAACGTATATGTGTATATGTGTGTGTATCTCTTTCTATCTCTGTGTGTTGCTATATTGGTGTGTGGTTATTTTTGGCCCTCTAGCGTTTGCTTGCTAAGTGTTTACGTGTGCCACATGCCTAATGCATTCATGCTATGGTCGAGGCGTGGCTCTTGGCTGCGAATGCTTTGAACCAGCAAGGCCTTACAATGTTGCCCGACAAAGTGCAGCTGCTTACTGCGCATAGTGGCTGCTAAAAATAAAAGCACACGCACACACACAGACATATACAGACTCTAACTAAAAAGTGTAAAAGTTAGTCTCATACAAAGCAAATGCTTTGATGAAGCAGCTATCGATAAAACTATCGCAATTTATATCGATAAATTAGCGATAAATCTTGAATCTAGTAAAAAGTATAAGATAAACTCTAGTAATAATGAAAATGACATTTATCGCTGTATTAAAATCGATATATAGTTATCGATAAGTCGATAAATAACTATCGATAGTTGTAGAAAACATGTAAAAATATTAAATAAATTATATAAACTTGAATTTATGAATTTATCAACTATCGATATATGACAATCGAAATTTATCGATAAACGATTATTGATATTTTGATATTATGCCAAAGTAATAATTAAAAAGAGATTTATATTAAAGTCGAAAGTAGATTTTACAGCGAAAAACAACAAAAAAAAATATCGATACAATCGCATTAAGCAATTTCAATGTTGAGTGTAGTATTAACTATAGCATACTTTTGAGCGCTGGCATGGCTACATTTACACTACTCAGTGATTATCATTAATACACACAACGTTGAGTAATTTATCAAATTGAGTCTTACAATCCAATAATTTATGTGGCAATACTTTATTACCATAATATTTATGTGCAATTGTTGTTGTTGTTGTTGTTGTTGATGTTGCTGTTGTCGTAGTTGTTGTTGCTGTTGTTGTTGATATTGTTGGTTTGCTTGTCTCACTGTGTGTACATAATTTCAAAGACTTGGCTGCTTGACAGCCGCTGATCTTTTTATTGCCCATGCAATCAACCGCACGCAGTCATACACAGAGAGAGAGAGAGAGAGAGAGAGAGAGAGAGCGAGAGAGACTCCCACACTAGTTGTGTGTTGCAAGTTAATGACAAAATGTTGCTGCCTCGCAGTTATTGTATTGCATTTATTAAATATAATTTTCTCGCATAAATTTAAACACCAATTGAGGCTACAAGCATTTTTTTTTTTTTTTTTTGCACATTGCCAGCAGCTGTTGTTATTGTTGTTGTTGCTGATGTTGTTATTATTGTTGTTATTTGCTGCCTGGCAGCAATTGCAATTAAAATTCATTGTTATGTGCGGCTCATTTTGACTTTTTTTCTGTTGTTGTGTTGTCGAACGATGTAAAACTCGCGCACATACATACTCAGCAATTTTCAGTGCCATAATTATAAATACTCATCGTATGCATTTTGTATGGCTACAAAAGACCTTAATATCTATAGCTATATGTATGTGTGTGTATATATGTAGGCATCGCCATGTCATGCTTAATGGAGAGCCACATTTAAATGTATTTAAGTAGCATTTATTCTCTACACTTAACGCCTCACTCTTCTGTCTGTTTGGCCGCTTTGTTGCAGCTGTTGATTGGCGCTTTTGAAGTATGCGGCTTAATAAGCGATAATTACATGTCAAGTGTTACGGCAACAGGCAAATGGACGACGACAATGCTAAAAGCCAAAATAAAATGCTGCATGGAAACCAAACACAGAAATACACAAAAATTCAATGGCAGCATAATCAAAAACTACCCAAAAATTTACCCACTGCATTTGCAATTTTTATTTTTTTTTTTTTAATATTTTTTTTTGTGGTTTATATGCAAAGAATTTACCAAAATTATTTGCACATTGTATGGCTAAATATTATTTTTAAATCTATTTATATTTTTTTTAAGCTCAACGCTATATCGAATAATCAAAATACATTTTGCTGCAATTTGGCGTGCGGTTAACCAAATATAGATGGATTATAATTAACATTCTAATAAACATTTCTAAGCATTATCTATAGCGCAAAATTGTTGTTAAAAGCAACATTTATTCTATATATAACATTTGCATTTGCTGTGGCAGCAGGCAGCAGACAGCAGACAGCAGTCAGCAGGCAGCAGTCAGCAGTTAGTAAAAGAATAGATGAAAAGTGTGAGGGTTGCAACCTAAGCCACTAATGCATTTTGTGGCCAACTGAAAATTGCTCTGAAACTAAGAGACAACAACAGCAAAATATATACACACACACAACACAATTCTACACACACACACATACATATGCAACATATACACAGAGACTTACACAATTCTGACAGCAGCATTTTAATAATAAAATTGTTAACAAAATTGTGCTGTGCTTTGGCCACAGAAAACATGTGTTAGCCTTGTTAGGGAGCATGGAGTATACAAAATGCGTTGCCTCTCAACGACCTTAATGTTATACTCTATGTTTGTTGTTGTTGTAGTTTCTCTACTCATTGTAGTTGTTGTTGTCGCTTGGCTTTTGTTGCGCAATCTAAATAAAATGGGGCGACGTGTGTACGCACAACTTTTGCCATATTTAATCGTATTTGCAACGGCAACAACATTTCTAACAAATAATACTACAGTAACATCTAAAGAGAGAGAGAGAGAGAGGGAGAAAAATAAAAACACAAAAAAACACAGAGCCCACTAGAGTGACATAGATAGCAATAGAGAGTGAGTAAGGGCTTTGGTTTTAGTGCCAATTGTAGCCATGCGGCTGAAAGTTTTTGGCTTTTGGGCATTTGCTTATTATTGTTAAACTTTTTGCGCCCACAACAACACAACGGAATATACATATGAGCAAACATAGATACATGCATACTATACACTACAGAACAAGTAAAACAAGAGTAGAAACAACAACAACAACAACAACAACAACAACAACAGCAGCAGCAATAAGAAGAAGAACAGAAAGAACAACAAGAAACATTGCCCTCTTTAGGTCGCTGCATATGTATGAATTTTTAGAAAATTTGTAGCACAAAATTACCTCAGCAAATGTAGCTGCAATTAGTGCTGACTACGTGACACGATGTCAAATTTCTACAAATTGAATAAATATGCAACAAAAAAAAAAAACAAATTAAAATTAAATCGCATAAAAAAAATATATAAAAAATAAATGAAAATATAACAAATTAAATTGAAATTAAAATAATAATAAATTAAATTTAAAATAAAAAATAAAATCAAAAAAAAATAAAAATAAAAATTAAACAGAAATTTGCAATCAAAAAATAAATATAGAAAATATATAAAAAATTAACAAAAAAAATAATAATAATAATAAAATAATAAATAAAAAAACAAAATTAATATAATGCATAAAATTTAATATATATAAGAAAAAAAAAAATTAAAAAATATATTAGATAAAATAAAATATATTTATAAAAAATAAATGAAAATATAACAAATTAAATTGAAATTAAAATAATGATAAATTAAGTTTAAAATAAAATCAAAAAGAAATAAAAATTAAACAGAAATTTGCAATCAAAAAATAAATATAGAAAATATATAAAAAATTAACAAAAAAAAATATATAATAATAATAAAATAATAAATAAAAAACAAAATTAATATAATGAATAAAATTAAATATATATAAGAAAACAAAAATTAAAAAATATATTAGATAAAATAAAAATATATATTAAAAATAAATGGCAATATAACAAAATAAATAGAAATAAAAAATAATATTGAAATCAAAAAAAAAAATTAAATTATAAATAAACTTACATACAAAAATAAATATAGAAAAGCAATAAAAAATTAACAAAAAAAATTAATAAAATAAAATATATATATAAAAAAAAATAAATCAATAAAATAAGAAAAAAAATTAAAAAAAATATAGTAGATAAAATAAAAATACATATTAAAATAAAATGAAAATATAAGAAATTTAATAGAAATTAAAATAATTGAAAATAATATTGAAATCAAAAAAAAATAAATAAAAAATAAACTTACATACAAAAAAGTAAAAATAAAATTGCTATAAAAAATTAAAAAAAAATATATTTATTAAAAAAAAAAACAAATAATATAATTAATAAAATAAAATATATATATGAAAAAAATAAATCAATAAAAGAACAGAAAAAAATAATAAGAAAAAAAATAATAGATATACATATATTATATACTTTAAAAAAATATTAATATTAAAAAAACCCTATAAAAAATTCAAATTTTAAAAATATAATTAAAATATAAATATTTACAAATTTAATTAATATATAACATAATTAATTTATATATAATAATTTACAACATTTATTTAATTTATTTTATACAAAAGTTTCTGCTATGACACGGAAGGTGAAGCAAATGTTATGCAGCAGCAATTAGTATTAATTATTTTTAAAAATTAGTTGAAAAACACATTGAACTTTTTTTTCTATTATTATTCTATTAAATTTATATACTTAATAATTTTTGTATATTTTATGCAGTGTGATTTTAAAGTTTTGCCAGTGCAAACGATATCATGATGTTGAAGCTGCACATCTCAATATGCTCATCGCACAATTGCAGGCTTTGCTTACCTTTATGTGTTGTCTCGTTGGCTCATTGTACAAATTTTGTGAGTTCTTCCTCTGATTTTCTCTTTTTCTCTCTCTCTCTCTCTCTCTCTACTCTCTGATGTTCAGTTTTGGGTTTTTAAGCTTGTTTTGTGGCTCCATGGAATAGCTTAAAACGTGCAGCTCAAACTTTTGCCTGTTGCCTGCACCACTGAAAAATGTTGCAAGTTTTAAGGCACAAATTTATGTTAGACACAGGAAGAGAGAAAGTGAGGGAGAGCAAGAGAGAGAGGAAATGAGCGTTGAGCATCTGTGCATGGAAAGTGATTTAAAATTGGGTCAAGTGGCATATGCGTGCAGGGATTAAACAATTTGGTCTACATCCTACACCTTCCACCTTGCTGCTATGAGCATACAAATCAAAAGATTTGTATAACATTTTTATGGCCACACAATACGTATAAACAGACAGAGACAGAGTGAGAGTGAAATAGAGTGTAACCTCAAATGAAGTGTAGCTGTCGTAGAAAACATACAATAAAGAATTCAACTTAATTACAAGAACGAGACCACAGCATAGAAGTAACAATGTCAAGCTGAGTTACAACTCTCGGACTCTTGGACTCTTCGACTTTTACAGCTGTAACAAGTTAACTGTTTGGTCAAATCAGCCGCTGGCAATGCCAAACCTCAACGCTTTGGGGCAATTGCAATGGCAATAGCAGCAGTAACAGCAGTAGCAGTAACAGTAAATGCAAATGCCATTGGGTAGACAGCTGCATGCCAGGCACAAAACCAATACCAATACTATTATGTGTGCCTAAGGATCTACGGGTAGCTACATATATATGTGTCTGTGTGTGTGTGTGTGTGTATGTCACTTGGCTTGTTTTGGCTGCGGTTGCAGTTGCGATGTCATCAAACCAACAACAACAACAACAACAGCAACAACAACATTGACTGTAACACTCAATGCTTGGAGACATGTGGCATTTGCCAGTTGCAATATTTCCAGCAACTTTAGCAACATGCCGCAGGTTCACTTAACAAATTTAAATATTGTTAAACGCAATAAAATTATTTATTTATTTACTTGACAAAATGCAAAAATAAAAGTAAAAAAAAAAGAAAAAAATATTCAATGGGAAATTATTGCTTGGCATTGTTAAGCTGCCACGCCCACTTTAAGGCATCAATTAATATTTACAGTTTAATTTCACATTAAAAATAAAAATTTGTTATTTGCTGTTAATGCAAATTGCTGCGAAAAATCATAGAAATTATAGCTACAGCTTGTTGCATTTTAGGTTGCTGTAAACAAAGTTTTTATATTATATCGTGCGCTTGCATATTTTATGAGGAACAAGTCTACGGCTATATGTAAATGGCAATAAAGATAGAGAGAGATAGAGAGAGAGAGAGAGAGAGAGTAAGAAAGAGAGAGAGAGAGAGAGAGTAAGAAAGAGAGAGAGAGAGAAAGCTAAGGATGAACTCTGCATTTTGACCACACAGCGCACACGGCGCTCACAGTTACAGTCTCTGGGGTTGTAATGGTTACTTTAGTTGCCCTTTTCCCCACTCCCCCCCACCACAGATGTTGTTGCAGGTAAATGCTTTGATTTTATATGCCTCTATGTATGTGTATGTGTATGTGTGTATGTTAAACGTGCCTTAAATCACATTTGGGCTGTAATCAAGCTAAACAAATATGGGCGTAGCTGCCTGTGCGGTATGTCTGAGAAGCGGTGAGTGCGGCAGATGTGTGGACACGGGGACAGACAGACAGATCTGTCCAAGTGTCAATGTGCCAAGTTTTCGTAACGTTTGCCAAAATTTAAAGTTTGCCAGTTTGTGGACAAGGCTGCAGATACTCTCACATATCCTTCAATGCTTATCAACAAGCTCTCTGTGTGTGTCTCTCTCTCTCTCTGTGTGTTGTATAACTAGGTCAATTGTTGACTATAAAGTAATCGGAGCATAGAGACCCAAAATATACTATATATGTATATATACTATAAAACCTAAACTACAAAGCATCAAAGGCAAAGCTCAAAAGCTTAACATCATCATTAACATCAACATCAACATGAACATCATCATCATCATTGTGAACGTATATGTGAATAGCGCTTTTCCGATTTTTCAACTATGATTGAAAAATTGCTATAAATCGACGTCAAATCAATTAACATAAATTGTTTGATTGATGACTGAACAAATGTTAAATAGACAGCGCGAGAGTGAAAGAAAGAGATAGATATAGAGTGAAAGACATAAGTAATTGGCGCATAATTTGCCTTTCATGGCCAGCACCATAACGATAACGACATTGAGCAATGGCAATGGCAATAGCAACGATAACGATAACGATTACAATAATGATGATGATGCCCAGCTCGCTTTACATTTGCCAAAACAAATTTGGCGCAAATAATTTTTTAATTCCCTCACGGACAGCGACTGCTACTTGGTCATTAATCATGCATTGTTGTGACTGACAGACAGACAGACATACAGACAGACAGACGGCCATACCGTACAGTCCTCGACAAGCCCAACAATCCAACAGTTCTGCAGTCCAACAGTCATTTGACCGACTTACTGACTCATTCAGTCAGTCAGTCAGTCAATCAAACAATCGAATACATTTCAATCATTTATATGCCACCATCGTCTTCAGCCTTCAGCCACTTCACACACACCACCGCCTGCGTCTCTCTAGGTAACTGAAGTGTTCCGTTCTACTCTGTCCGGCAACTGACACAATTTGATTGGACTTGACTTGCGGCTGGACTTGACTCTGGCTACGGTCTATGGCTTCGACTTAATTGTAAGCACTATATATGTTTCTATGTGTGTGTCTGTGTGTGTGTGTGTATGTGTGTGCGTGACTTTGACTGTCGGCAATGTTATAAGGAAGGGAACAACTCAAGTGTTGCTAATGGTTTGGCAAAATACAATTTGTGAGGTGTAAATTATGATTTAAGCTGCGCATTAAAATATCATTTTAATTAATAAAAATCTATATAAAAAAAATCAAGTTATAAATTAAATATAATTATGAATGCGTAGCATAAGTAATAAAGTATATATTAAAAGCAAATTAAATAATTAGCGAATTGAAGCAACAGTTGATTGCTTGATGAAGCAAGTAAGAAAGTTGCTGTTGCAGAGTCTGTACAACTGTTAGATTGAATGAAGATTTACAGATTTTGAGACTGAAGTGTTAAGAGTATTTTTTTAATATTTATTTTCGATTTTTTTATTTTTATTTATTTTTTTTTTATTTTATTTTTTTTATTTTTTTTTTTTTTTTTTTAATTTATTTTTAATATATTTTATAATATTATAACTTCCTATATTTAGTGATAAATAACTGGTTCCATGGTGTAGCGGTTATCACATCTGCTTTACACGCAGAAGGTCTCCGGTTCGATCCCGGATGGAACCAAGTGGGATTTAAATTTTTTAATTTTTTTTTTTGCCTTTTATTTTTTTTTTATTTATTTTTAATGTTTTTTATAATATTTTGACCTATTTTTTCTCAAATATTTTTTATTTAATAAATTTGTATCATATTTTATTTATTTTTAATTTTTTTTTATTTATTTTTTTTCTCTATTTTATATGATTTATTTTTATTCAGTATTAACAGTATTTGTACTATTTATTTTCGATTTATTTCCCATTTTTTTTTTTGTAATTTATTTTTATTGTATTTTATAATATTATAACTTAATATTTTTATTTTCGCTTAATTAGCAAGTGGTTCCATGGTGTAGCGGTTATCACGTCTGCTTTACACGCAGAAGGTCTCCGGTTCGATCCCGGATGGAACCAAGTTGGAATTAAATTTTTTAATTTTTTTTTTTTCCTTTTATTTTTTTTTATTTATTTTTAATGTTTTTTTTTATAATATTTAGACTTATTTTTTTCTCAAATATTTTTTTTTTAATAAATTTGTATCATATTTTATTTATTTTTAATTTTTTTTTTTATTTATTTTTTTTTTTTTCTCTATTTTATATGGTCTCCGGTTCGATCCCGGATGGAACCAAGTGGGATTTAAATTTTGAATTTTTTTTTTGTATTAATTATTTTTTATTTATTTATTTTTGTTTTTTGTAATATTTTGACTTATTTCATATTTTATTTAAAATAAATTTGTATCATATTTTATATTTTATTTATTTTTAATTTATTTTTCTTTATATTATTTTCAATTTTATTTTTTCTTTATTTTATATGATTTAGTTCTATTCAGTGTTAACAGTATTTATAGTATTTACTTTCGATTTATTTTCAAATTTTTTAAAATTTATTTTTTATATATTTTATAATATTTGAAATTACTTCATAATTTTATTTTTTTTATTAAATTTCCTTTTTTTTTTTTAAATTACTTTTAATATATTTTATAAAATTTTAACTTCATATTTTGTTTTAAATAAATATTTAATTTAATTAATTTCAATTATTTTTAATTTATTTCCAATTTATTTTCATTTTTTAATTATAAATGTCTTTTATTATAAATTTATTATTATTTCAAATTTATTTATTATATAATATTAATTATTTTACTGGCAATGCGCTGCAATAGTCTTGCCAAAATAAATAAACCCCGCAGCGAGTGTATAGTATAATAAAAGGTAACTTTTATTCAAATGCTAAAGTTAAAACCTCTTGGAAACATTTATAAACAAATGAAGTACAAAAAGCAATTAAATTGCATTGGAATTAAATTGAAGGGAGATTTAATTGTCGGTTAATTAAACACGCACAGCGATCGCCCAATGAAATGGGATACTATTTGCTAACTATCAGCCAATGCCTTCAACGCCCCTGCTGTTGACCGCCCTTGGTGCATTTTGAAGTATTTTCAATTAGTTGGTGCACAGTGCAGCATAAATTCACGTGCAATTCAATGCCAAACCGAATGGAAATGGAAATGTAAAATTGAAGTATTCATTATATCGATAGCAGCTCGTAGCACATAAAATAAGCTTTATTATTTTCGCTTCTACTGCCACAAGAGAAATATTCAAATTTTATATTTTTGCATTTCATAAATTATATTAAATAAGTTCGATTTATATATGTACATAAATAGCGCAATTTATTTGTGAGCTGTGAATGAGAGAGATAGTTAGAGAGAAAGAGAGAGAGAGAAGGGAAGACAAACGCACGTTTGTTAATTTGCAAAACATTTTGGCAACAAATAAATAGAAATGCGACCAATAAGTGCAAATTTATGCAAACTTCTGCCACAGCAAAATGTGTTGCAATTGTTGTACATTTATGTGTGACTCTTTCTCACTCTATCTCTCTCTCTCTCTATGTGTGCTGAAATATGGTTTGAGCATCGAGATGACAAGTATAATTAGCATTACATTAACTCTTGTAATTATTATGTTGATTTCGCCAGGCCATATACTTTTACTGTCTGTCTGCTTACATCTCTCTCTCTCACGTTCTCACTCTGTCTACCCGCAGGTTATTTTGCAAGTTTGCGTAATTTTCTTTACTTTTTATACTTTATTTTTTATTTATTTTTTTTTTCTTGTTCAACAATGTTTTCAACATTTTCAGCTTCTATTCTTAGCTATCAGCCATGACAACCCTTTCAATCAGTCAGCATTGCAATTCGTTGAATTTTATGTGTGTGTGTGTGTGTCTGTTTTTCTTGTCCTTTCACGCTAATTTCCTCAGCGTTTTCTTCGTCTTTTGTCAAATTAAAAAGCACAAGGAATAAGTTTTTCCTACTGCTTTTCCTACTGCTACTCTGTTTTCAGCTTTTGCTTTTCTTTTCTTGTTTGTTGTTGGTTCATTTATCATGATTTGTTTGTCGAACTTGTCGCGTATGTGCCACTCCCTATATGCGTATTTGTATGTAGGAGTCTCTCTCTCTCTCTCTCTCTTTCTCTGTATGAAGTTTGATAGGCGGCAAATGTTTGTCTTGTTCTTGCCATTGTTATTTTCTCTCTTTCTCTCTCTCTCTGACTGCCAGCAGCAAAATGGCAGCTGCTGTTGGCATGCGACAAGCAGCAGGCTCAGACTCAGTTTCAGTTTCAGTTTCAATCTCAGACTCCTAAGTCTAAGTCTTAGCTACTGCTTTTCACTCTTGCTCTCACTCTCTTCTCTTCTCTTCTCTTCTCTTCTCTTCTTTCCTTTCCTCATTCTATTCATGATCCTTTCAAATAGCTCTTTGTTCTTTGTGTCAGCCAATTTCTTGGCGCACTTTTTGTTTGTCTTTTTGCCAGGCACCGAAAATTGCAAAGTGATTACTTTTGATTAGTTGTAAAAAGAAGCGTAATTTGTTTAACGCTTTCCCATTGTTTTTGTTCCTTGTTTCTTTATATTGTTTTTTTTGCTTTTTTTTTGTTTTTCTTCTTCTCATTGTTGCTTTTGCTGCCTATTGCCTGCTGCCTGCTGCCTGCTGCTTGCTGCATGTTTGCCTTTGATAAATGTAATTTAGCACAACTTGCTGATTAGAGACATCGAAGTTGTATACTAAACAAAGCAAAAAAAGAGAACAAGCAATATCGTTGCCTAACGAGCTCAACATGCTGTACAAGAATTCTTCTTATTCTTTTTTCTTCATTTTTTTTTTTTTTTTACATACATAAACAAATCAAAGTGCGAATGCAATTTAAGCAAACAAATAACATTATTAGCTAAGCAGAGAGAGAGAGAGAGAGAGATGGAGTGAGAGAGAGAGCCATATACGTATACTACATGTGTATATAAATACCGGCAGATTATATGCGTATTGCCTATGCAATATAATCAAACAAAAGCTTCAAGGCAATAAAATATTTGAGCAATATATAAAAAAATTTTCAATTATTTATATATTTATTACACATAAAAAAAAATTGTAAATAATAAAAGTAATAAATAATAAAAAAAAAACTTTAATAGAAAAAAAATAAATACAAAATTTTCAACATTTTCAAAAAATATAAATTATATAAGTAAAGTTTATCTATATGTTTTAATTCTATTATATTTGTATTAATTTATTTGTATTACATTAAAAAATTTAATATTTTTTCAATTTTATATTCAAAAAATAAAATTTTTTTGTTTAATTTGTTATTTTTATTTTAATATTTTTATTTTCTGTAAATAATAGTAAAAAAAAATTACAATTTTTATATTAAATTATTTAAATATAATTTAATCTAAATTTTAATATTATTCAATTTTTTTTTTTTTTTGCTTTAAAAAATAAAAATAAATTGCAAAAAAATTTACAAATATTTTTTCCTACTTCTTTTTACAATTTTTATATTAAATTATTTAGATATAATTTAATTTAAATTTTAATATTATTTAATCTTTTTTTTTTAAATTTTAATTTGAATTTAAAAAAAAAAAACAATTTTTATATTAAATTATTTAGATATAATTAAATTTAAATTTTAATATTATTCAATCTATTTTTTTTTTTAAGTTTAAATTTAAATTAAAAAAAAAATTACAATTTTTGTATTAAATTATTTAAAAACCATTTTATTTAAATTTTAATATTATTTAATCTATTTTTTTTTAATTTTTTATTTATTTTATTATATTTTCTTTATTATTAATTAATTTATTTTTTTTTAATAATTTAAAAATATTTTTAAAATTCTGTTTTTCATTATTTTTCATCAACAAAACTTACGAAAAAAATTGCAGCTGCTGTCATTAAGCAACATCAGCAAATCGCTAAGTAAATTGCCAAAAAAAAAATATATATATAAAACTTTTTAAAAAAAAACTATGCAAAAAATTGCAAAATAAAAGCTGAATATATATTAAGTATGCACTTGAAACAAAATACGCGCAACTCATAATGATATCGTTTTAAGTAATTCAATATTTACGCAAGTCGCAAACATAAGCAGCGAGAGGAAAAAAAATGTGAAAAAAAAAAATGAAAATAAAAATAAAACCTGCTGTCAAGCTGCATCAAATGCAAAGCGAAAACGATACAAACTTTGAGCTACCAAAAAAAGAAGAGAAAGCAGCAGCAGAAGACAGAAGAGGCTGTCAAGGCTTAAGCAGAGTGAGAGGGAGAGAGCGAGAGAGAGAGAGAGAGAAAAAGCAAGACTTAATCTAACTTGGCTGTGCTTACATTTTTAAGCAGCTGTCGCTGCCTGCATGCAAAATTATTACTTAAAGCGCAGCTGGGGCTATAACCCCACTGCCCACACACACATACAAACACACACAAACACAGACAGTTATAGACATATATGTATATGTATATATACACAGTAGGTACGCACAGTTGCATACATCATGCTGGCAACAAAAGGATAACATTGAAGTAAGTTATTCATTGTGCACGCAAACATTACGGAAGTCATATGTTAAAAGCACACACACACACAGAGAGAGAGAAAGAGAGATGAGGTAGCACAGGTAACAGTTAGATTGCTGGTCTATGGGCCAAGTTTTTATGCTACCAAAGACGATGAGGGCAAAAAGAAGAAGAGAAAGAGGCAACAAAAAAAAAGAAGAGGAAAATATGAAATATGACTCGAAGTCGAATTGTGAAAACTTGCAGAAAGGTACGAATAAGCATATCTGGATCATAAATAAAACAGAGAGCAGGGAAATTAAATTTTCGACTAGGCACACAAACACACACACATACATACACACACACATATGTAAGAGTCGAGTTTCAACTCTCCCCAAGACATACACAAATCTTGCTAACCTCAAAGTGTACAATGTATGCATGTGTGTGTCTATGCGTATGTCTCTCTATGTGTATGTGTATGTGTGTGTGTGTATAGAAATGAGTGCAGATTGCTAATATACGCAACGCGCTGCTAACTTTGATTTGAGAATAAATTATTTTGTGCCTTTCGACAGCGAAAGGTAACACAACGTCAAGGCGTTTGCTAAATTTACAATACTTTCTTTTTTTTTCCATAGCCTCGTATGAAATGCCAAGAGAAGTTTGCTGCGACAAAAAAGCAAGACAAAATTGTCAAAATAATAATTTAGCTTGAAAAACATTTATAGGGTATTTAACACGTCGTATATTTTGCACTTGTTGTGTTTTAGCAAAAGCAGCCTTGTGCAGTACCAGCCCCTCCACCAGCCCGAACGCCTACTTTATGCAGTAGCTCAGTTTCTATACTTTACGTCGCGGCTCTTTGCCTGGCGGCGTGCTAACCAGAAAGTTAACTTGAACTTAAAATAAAAGTTTTGCCTTTTTCTGAGTCTTGGCAAGGGACAAAATGTGGCAAGCGGGCATAAGGGATGAGTGCAAGCGTTTGCTTGATAGCGAATTGCTATAAGAATTGGTAGCGGATGGTGGGTAGCGGGTAGCGATGAGTAAGAGTAAGAGAAACGATTTTTGCGTTGTACAAAGTCAAACATCATAAAGTTCGCTACGCCTTTTTGCATATTTTATTTGCGCTCATTTTCGAAAAAAAAGCAGAAAAAAAAGCAGAAAAAAAAGCAGAAAAAATGGAAAAGGAAGCTGAAAAAGTTTTGCTCTGGTTTTATGCCATTGCGTTTTCTCTGCTGCTGCTGTTGCTGTCAAGGTTTTTGGGTTCTCGCGTCTCTTTTGCAACAATTAAATTATTCAACCGAAATTTGTTGGAGTCTCCAAAAGTCACGCGCACTTGACGGCCAAAAAAAAAAAAAAAAACGAGAGTAGTGGAAAAAAAAAGAATGAAAAAAAAAAACTAAGTTTGTCGTCGACCTTGTTGTTATTGTTGCTAATGCTACTCATGTTGTTGTTGCTGCTGCTGTTGCTGCTGCTTTGGTGTCTTTTATGCTAGGTTCAGTTTTTATTTTCCAAATGAAATGAGTTTGAAGTGCATTTGGCGGCAGCAGCACTTCTACTTGCTGTTGTTATTGTTGTTGTTCTTGCAACGTCGACGTGCGCCTTGTTTTAGAAGTGGGCGTTGCCTGCAACTTTCGCACTGGCCACGCCTGCAGCAACAAACTCCTCGCCCTCTCTCTCTCTCTCTGTTTCTACTGCTGTTGCTGCTGTTGTTGCTTTTGCTTTTGTTGTATTAAGCATTTTAATGGAAAAGTTTTGCAGTTGAAGGCGCTTTTCCAAATGATATTTTAAAAGCTTTCCCCAAGCCAAACACACAAAACAAAAAAAAAAAGCAAAAAAATACAAAAAAAAAAAAAACCAAATAAAATAAAATAAAAGTTGAAAACCAATTAAACAATTTGTGAGTTTTTATAGTCGAATAAAATGATTTTTCCCATATTTATTTTGATCAGTATACTTTGCCTCCATCACTTCACATCTCTCTCTCTTTCTCTCTCTCTCTCTTTCACTCTCTTTCTCTTTCGACACTGCAGTGCTTAACGAACTTATTGCTTTGAATGTTGATTATGGCAATTTTTGTGTGATTTATGCAACAGAATTCCAACTTCAAGTATTTAAAAAAAGGAAATATGAAAAACAGTAAAATAGCAAGTAAATCAATTGTATAATAAATTACTTAAAATATTGTTTATTGCCTAAGAATTTTAGATATTTCATAAATTTAATAAACATTTCAAGCTTTTATTTAAATTTGCTGTAAATAAATTTTGTTATAATAAAATTAAATGCATAAAAATTGTGTAAAATTGTTATTTAAATAAATTAAATTAGGGAAATGATTTTTAACGGCATTCCAAATATTTCTATTAAATTTTATAATAAAAAAAAATAAATAAAAAAAACTTGAAAAAAAATATTTGTAAAATTGTTTATTAAATAAATTAAATTAGGGAAATGATTTTTAACGGCATTCCAAATATTTCTATTAAATTTTATAAAAAAAAAAATAAAAAAACCTAGAAAAAAAATATTTGTAAAATTGTTTATTAAATTAATTAAATTGGGAAAAAAATTTTTTACAATTTATTTTTATTTTTTAAAGCAAAAAAAAAAAAAAAATATTTAAATAGAAAAAATATTTGAAAATTGTTGGCAATTGTTTTTTATTTATTTTTTTGTTTCAACTAGTAATACTAAAAATATTTAAATTTTTTTTAATATATATTTTTAATTTTATTAAGCTAATATTTAAAATTTAAAAAAATATTTGCAAATTTTTTTAAAGCTTTTTTTTTATTTTTAGAAACTTGCAAAAATCTCTTTAAAGAAATTTGCTGAATATTTTACTGCAAAAATGTTTTCAAATTAAAGCGTAGCAAATCTTTTAAAATTGAAATCAATTCAATTTTCCATTCCAAATATTTCTATTAAATTTTATAATAAAAAAAAAATTGTAAAAAAGTAGAAAAAAATATTTGTAAATTTTTTGCAATTTATTTTTATTTCTTAAAGCCAAAAAAATAATTAAATAGAAAAAATATTTGAAAAATGTTTGGCAATTGTTTTTTATATTTTTTTTTTAACTAGTAATACTAAAAATATTGAATTTTTTTTTTAATATATATTTTTAATTTTATTAAGCTAATATTTAAAATTTAAAAAAATATTTGCAAATTTTTTTTTAGTTTTAAAAACTTGCAAAAATATCTTTAAAGAAATTTGCTGAATATTTTCCTGCAAAATGTTTTCCAATTAAAGCTTAGTAAATCTTTTAAAATTAAAATCAAGCTTTTGCACATTTCAATTTTTCATTTGTTCTTTTTTTTCTGTTGTTGTTGTAATCTGTTTTGAAATAAGAATTTGTAAATCTCTAGTTTCTCACAAGCTTTCAATGTGTCTAACGCTTTTTCTATCTTTAAGTAACTATTTCTAGTCTTTTTTTTCTTTCTACTCTTTTCTCACCTGTTTTTTTTTTCTTTTCGCACTATTTCGTTTTCATTTCCTTCTATTTCTTTTGCATTGAAATTGCAGTAGTAGTCAGTCGCTTGTCTACAGGACTCAGCATGTGTCACTTCATTCCGATTGGTTGCACGCAGCTGTGCAACACTTAAGTCTTACACGCCACACACACACACACACACACACACTCAGACATGTTGTATGCTCTTATCGTCTTTGCATTTTTAGCAGCTTTTGCCATATTCATGGACATGTCTAATGAAGCTTCGTTTGCTTTTGCTGCTGTTTCTCTTTTTTTTTTTTTCAATGCTGTCCAGCAGCTTTAGTCGCCTTTAAGCCAAACGCTTTACATTCATCTATATGTGTCTCTGTGTGTTTGTTTGTGTGTGTGTGTATATTGTTCATTGGCTGACAAATGAAATTAACTTTATTTACACATTTTTATTTATGCGCTTCATTAAAACTTTAAGTCCGCTTTATTTATATGCGAGCAGCGACATTAATATTAATATTATTATTAATATATTTATACATACGCAATGTTATACATTGTTATTGTTATTGTTGTTATTGTTATTGTTGTTGTTGCTGTTATTATTTTGAGTGAACAAGCAGACAATTGGCCAATGTTCCGCCCTCTGGCTTTGGCTTTGGCTTTTGGTCAGCAACTGGCGGCGTCTGTTATCGTATAAATCGCACTCAATAAACCATACACAAGGCATAAATTATATTTTTATACCCTGTAAAACAGATGACAGGCAGTTTATGCTGACTACATGTAACAGACAGCAGTAGATAAAATTGACTATAAGCTGCGACATATATGACTGGCAGATTGTTTCTATGTCTGTCGATCTGTATATTTCAAGAGTTATGCCAACAATTTTCTTCAGATTTTTCGAGCGCTTTCTTTACTTGCACGTGGCTGATGGGTAACTTATAGTCGAGCAACTGCAATTATAATTTTCTTACTTATTATATATTATGTTGTGTAATTTTTTTATTGAACGCTAACAGCCGACAGACTGAGTGAGGTAGAAAAGAGCGAAAGAGAGAGTGAAAGAGAGACTGAGAGAGTACGAATTACTCAGAAATTAAAGCACTTGAAACTTTAATGCAATTTGAGGCACTTTCTGTTTTGGCTTTTACTTCATTTTATATTTTGTGCTGCTGCTATATTTGCCAAAACTACAAACATTCAACATTCAACAGTCAAAAGTCCAAAAAAAAAATAAATAAAAAAATTAATGAGCGCAATAAACATTTTAAGTGGAATTGTTTGTGAAGTTGTTAATTTTTAGTGCAATTTATTTTTGGCAAGTGTAATAAAATTGTTTGAAAATTGGCTAAAGATACAGACAAAGAGAGCGACAGAGAGAGAGAGAGAGAGAGAGTATATATATATGTTTAAGAATGAGATGGAGATAGATAGATAGCTATTTTGGCAGCCCTTTCGCGGCCATTTGCCACTCAGTGTTCAACGTTTGGCATCATAAATAATCTGTTTACAAGTAAGTTACGCAGTTAATTTCTTTGTGCCTCTTGTTGCCTCCTGTTTGTGCCACCGTTGCCCTTTTAAACTAATTTCCCAAAGGATCTTTGCTATATGTAGTCAGCATTGTCTCTCTTTCTCTCTCTCTCTGTTGCTTTTGTAACTTAGTCCCAGACACGCAGCAGGCAGCCACCGCGATGCGTTTGCGTTATGCTTATTGTGTAAGCCGAGCACGACACCTGCTCAGGCAGTTCTCTGCTCTTTCTCGTTTGTTTGCTTTTTCGTCTAGTTTTCTGCACAAAAATTATTAATATTTGATGTTGCCCCCAAAAACCGAAACGTAACCACATCCCCCCCACATTCCACCATTCAACATTTCCTCCCTTGCTTTGCTTGCTGCCTTGCAACGTCAACTGTTTTACCTCTGACCCTGCCGCATTCAGTCAGTTCTATTTGTGTTGCATACTTGATGGCGCTTTCATCTCGTTAAGTGCTTAAAGCCTTTTCCGTTGACCATGTCTATGTGTATGTGTATGTGTGTCAGTGTTGAGTGTGTGTGTTTACTCAAAATGTGTGCGGGTTGATTCTCTCTCAGTATGTGTGTGCTCGCTGAAGCTTGCTGTCATAATTGTGCAATCTGGCTTGGCGTTTATGACGTTAGCGGTTGGCAATTTGTGGCCACTGGCACCTAACACGTGCCACATACGAAACTTGCAAGACAAACCAAAATCATAAAGAAACTGTCCAAAAAAAAATCTTAAAGTTTTAGCCTGAATCAACAGGCAGTAAAAGCAGCTACAGCTAACTGATTCACAAATGTTAAAAATATAACTCAAAAAATAAGAAAAAAAATATTGGAAAATTTATAAATAAAATAAATAAATAAAATTAAAACAGGAATAATGAAAATTTAATAAATTTTTAAAATATTTTTTTATTTTTATAATTTGAAGCCTGAAGTCAAGTGAATGTAAAAGTTAAGTAAAATTAAAATGTTTAATAATTTCAATAATTTTATTAAAAACAATCTTTAAAAATAATTAACAATATTTTATGTTGCTTTTACGAAAAGTTTAAAATTTTTCAGATTTGGTTTTTATAGATTTTGCTTATAAAATTCGCTGACAGATTTTTGCAAAAAATCAACATTCTTAAAAAAAAATTCTAATATTAACAATCGTAAATAATTAAATTGAAAATATACTAAAAATAAATAAAAAAAAATGTGTTATAATTTCATTTTACATTTGCAATTGTAAAATTAACAAGATTTTATTTTTTATAAAATTTTCTTATACAATTTTTACCTACTAAAGTTTCCAAGAAATTAACAAAATAAAGTAAAGAAATTGAAATATTAATAATAAAAAAATAATTTGATTAAAAATATAATAAAAAAGGAAATAATAAAAAAATTTGTGTAAAAATTTGATTTTACTTTTACAACAATTGTAAAATTTTTAACATATTTTTTTTTTTTTGTATAGATTTTTCTTATAAAATTTTTGCTGACTAAAGTTTCCAAGAAGTTAACAAAATAAAATATAAAGAAATTGAAATATTATTAATAAAAAAAAAATAATTTGATTAAAAATATAATAAAAAAGGAAATAATAAAAAAAATCTTGTAAAAATTTGATTTTACTTTTACAATTGTAAAATTTTTAAGTTTTTTTTTTATAAATTTTTCTTATATAATTTTTGCTGACTAAAGTTTCCAAGAAGTTAACAAAATAAAATATAAAGAATTTGAAATATTAATAATAAAAAATAATTTGATTAAAAATATAATAAAAAAAAAATGGTGTAAAATTTTGATTTTACTTTTACAACAATTGTAAAATTTTTAAGTATTTTTTTTTTTTTTTTGTATAGATTTTTCTTATATAATTTACAGAGTTGAGCTGTTGAAAATAAAAAGAATTATCAAGCACTGCGGGTGTCGACTTGATTACATAACTTGGACATTTATCCTTAAGCCTGCACTTGTATAAATAAATAAATGACATGCTGCCATGACCTGACCTCTGACTCCTCACCCCTGACATCTGTCCCTTGTTCACAGTTTCCCCCTGTAGGCTGACCTGTCTGACCTGTGGCATAGTAACATATGTGGTGCTACGTGAAACTGCTACACATATCGCTCAAATTTGACACCCAGCGGGTCGTCCTCGTAGTCATCAAACTTCTGTTGTGCGTGTACATATGTGTGTGTGTGTGTGTGTGTGCTCGCATTGCTTGAGCTCAGAGTCCGTTAAGCTTCAACGTAGTTTTGCTTTTAAGAACATGTTTTAATTTCTTGCTGCGCTCGCACGCAATGCTGTTGCCTCGTTAAGCAACTTGAGCTGCCAACTGCCAACTGGCAACTGGCAACTGGCGTCTTTTGCTTGAAAACCTGAGTACCTGGCCAACATGCCACATGCCAGCAACAGCCACCTGACGCAACAAACGGCGTTAGCCTTGGTATTAACACTTTGTCATGTTTGCTAAATGCTCTCTGAACCCAACCTAGCCGCAATCGTAGTAGACCCAGAGGCGTAGCACAAGAAACAGTATGAGGCATGTGTAGCGTGTGGGCGGCTGTTGGCTTAGTGTGCGTGCGAAAACGCCAGCAATTAGTGAACGACCACACCAAAAAAGCAAAAGAAAGAAAAAAAAACCCAAAACAACAGCAACAGCAGCAGCAGCAATGGCAGCAGCAACAAACTGAAACTGAAATGCTGCCGAGGGCAGCAGAAAAGAAAGATTTTGATATTGCTTAACACGGCCTTTGATTTCGCCTTGGCTGATGGATTTTCTTCTCTCTCTCTTTTATTTTTTACTTCGTACTCAATAATATTTATTTATACATTTATTGCTTATCACAGCGCAATCGATACTAGGCTGTAACAGCAGCAGCAACAACTGCGACTAGGCCAAGAATAAATAAGGCTTAATTGTGTGTAAGCCGAATGGGACGCAAGCAACTTTTGCATGGGGCAAAACGAATGTGCTCTCGACGCTTGTTGTTTTCTTTTTTATTTTTTTTTTCATATGGGTAAAAGCAAATGCGGGCCAAAGCCCATTTAAAGGTTATCCATGGCATTATTTTATCAAAGGGAATTAACACGCATAAACAACAACAACAAGCAGCAGCAAGCAGCAGGCAGCAACAGCAAAAGCGACTTTCAGTTCGCATTGCCTTATCGTACGTTGCAGCAGTTAAACGCACGCACGCGCCCGCATTGCGTGTCCTGTGTGCAACGGCAACATCACGCATACGCCATGTGAGCCACAACGCTTTGGCCTGCAATAAAAGCGCAAATAAATATTTGCTACTGCTGTTGCTGCTGTTGCTGCCAAATAAACACAGCGCAATGTACGTTAAGCGCAGCAAAGCGTTAAGAGACTGAAAGTGTGTAAAACTGTTGAGGAGAGGTAAGAGAAGTATTAAGGCTTCAAAAGCCTTTTGTCTAGCGTTTAAACCATTTATCGATAGAGCACAAAAAATGTGTGTTTGCAAATGGCAAGTGGCAAAAAGTTGTTAAAGAAATTTAGTCAAGTAAACATAATTAAAGTTTCTTCCCCTACCCCCCTTCACCCCTACATATACTCACACGCTACGTAGACGCCAATGGTTTGACATATGCTAATCAGAAACATGCTGCAGTTAAGCTTATCACAATTTATCACAAATAGACGAAGACCTTTTTTTTTTTTTTGCTGTGTGCTGTTGCCTGTTGAGAATTGTAGTGCGTTTAGTTTGTCATAAGCAGACGTCGCCTGACAGTCGTTGGGGCGTGGCAAATCATGGCTAGGCAATGCCGCCAGTTTTGCTACAAATTGATCATAATCTGTGCGCCATTTATCTTACAGAGACGATGCGCCGCAAGTTTTTTGAGCAAGACTGTGATGGCAAAACTGTGAAGGCAACTGCCAGACATCGAGATGAATGGCCATGGAACCTTGCACGATTGGGCAGCCGTATGAATGACACTCACTGAATGAATGGCTTTGTTTGAATAGATGAATTGCCTGGCAGTCCCGCAAGCCGCCAACGTCAAGAAACAAACCCAACAGATCTGTTTTCCTGCTTCGATTCTTTTTTCTGTTTTTTTCTTTTTTTTTTATCTCGATTTCTTTGCTTTTTTTTTTTTTTTTGGTGCGTTTGTGTTTCACTTAGTTTTCTATATTTCTTCTTTTATCTGTTGGAGCTGGCTGATGCTTATTTTGGGCATGGGGAGGTAATACAGGAGATGTGCTAATTTGGCAATTTGTTTATCGATTTTATGTTTAGCTTGTTGTGGTCAGCTTGCCTCTCTACTATTTCCCACTCCTCACCATCATGTACTGCTACTTCTATGCATTGAGTGTAGTGTTAGCTTGGCGCGTTAAGTGACCAATAAAAATCACTTAAGCTTAAGTGCTTGTGGAACAGAAACTGTTGAGCCGTAAGTTTCGTTTTTTTTTTTTATGTATGTGTGTTGTGTTTTTTGCAGCGTCATTGTGCTCAAAACTTGCAAAAGTTTTCTTTTAGCTATCATGCTGAATGCTTGCTAGTAACAGAATTATATAAAAATGAATTGCAAAAGGCTTAGCCTAAATATAAAATATTGAAAAAAAAAATAAACAAAAATAAAGTTAAGGAATTTAAACTAAAATTTTGCAGCTTATGAAAATAAGTTTATAAATGGCTTAAAAAATTTTTTAAATTTTTATTTCGTTGGTTTTTCATATTATGAAAATTAATAATTGTTAATATATAAAATGAATTCTAAAAAGCTTCAACTGGAACTTTTGGGAATATTTTAAAGTCAACAAAGTATTTTTTTAAAATTTATTAAAATATTTTTAAATACTTTTAAAATAGTAAAAATATTTTTAAAATTAATTTAAAATGGCTTAAAATATTTTTTAACTTTTTATGTTGATAGTTTTTCATATTAAGAAATTGAATAATAGTTAATATATAAAATGAATTATAAAAAGCTTCAACTGGAACTTTTGGGAATATTTTAAAGTCAACAAAATATTTTTAAAAATTCATTAAAATATTTTTAAATACTTTTAAAATAGTAAAAATATTTTTAAATCTAATTTAAAATGGCTTAAAATATTTTTTAAATTTTTATTTCCTTAGTTTTTCATATATTGAAATTTAATAATACTTAATATATAAAATTAATTCTTAAAAGCTTCAACTGGAACTTTTGGAAATATTTTAAAGTCAACAAAATATTTTTAAAAATTTATTAAAATATTTTTAAATTCTTGTAAAATAGTAAAAATATTTTTAAAAATAATTTAAAATGGTTTAAAAATTTTTTTAAATTTGCATTTCGTTAGTTTTTCATATATTGAAATTTAATAATACTTAATATATAAAATTAATTCTTAGAAGCTTCAACTGGAACTTTTAAAAATATTTTAAAGTCAACAAAATATTTTTAAAAATTTATTAAAATATTTTTAAAAACTTCTAAATTTATTTTTAAATATTTATAAAAATATTTTTAAATTCTTGTAAAATAGTAAATATATTCTTATATTATTATATTTATATTTTTTGTTTTAGCTATTTTTAAATATTTTAAAATATGCTTTGAATTATTTTTATTTTAAAATATTTTTTGAAATTTAGTAAAAAAATGTTTTATTTTATAAAAAGTTTATAAACAATTTTATATTACTCTTTAAACTTGATGTCTTGTAAAGAATATTTGTTCTTCTGAAAATTTAAATTAAATTATTTTATTATTTTTTTTTTTGTAATATTTATCAATATTTATCAACATTTTTCTTATGAAAAATATTTCCGTAATTTAGTTATTAAACTATTTATTTGAAAGATTTTGCTTAGCATAGCGCATAGCGCATAAAAGCAAGCGACATATACTTGACATATATTGGAAAATGAAAATATATATATATAATATATAATATATAAAATAAAGTCATTATTCCACTACATTTCTTGCACTTGCTGCTGCTGTTTTTGCAGATAGATTTTGTGATGTTGGATAATCAGCGGATGTGACGGCAAAGGAAAGTAAAGTGTGCGGTTTAAATGGTTGTGGCGTCAGCTTGTGTTTATGCGTGAAGGGTTGAAATCGAAAGGTTGAAAGTTCGAAGACATGGCTCAGTTGTGCAATTTGCCACTTTAAGCAGCCTCTTGACCCAATCAACCATCAGTAGCAGCACAAGCAGTAGCAGCAGCAGCAGAAAAAAAAATAACACACACATACACACTCATACTTATACACATATATAAGCTGAAAATCAGCCAAAAACGCGCTGAAGCAGGCAAAGCCACCCAACGATTTGCCGCAACATTTGTGTGACACAAATTTCGCACAAGAAAACAAAGTAATACACAATGCTTGACGTAGAGTGGGTGGAGTGTCTGAAGTGTGTGAGGCGTGGGGGGCGTGTCATAGCCTGGGTGACATTTTATGAGCACGCTATGCACATATTGATCAAGTGACAGGCTGAGTGACAAACAAACTGCCAACTGGCAAAGTCGCGCACAAAACACAGTACTGCCAGTACTGCCAACTGGGGACTGTGAATTGTGAATTGAGAACTAAGGACTGAGAAGAACTGTGAAAGAATGAGAGGAGATTGGGAGAGGAGAGTGAGAGGAGAGTGAGAGTGAGACTGCTGTATGCTTATTATGCAAATATGCAAGGCAAATTGATTCGGTCGGCAGGCGCAACTGTGTCAGCAAAGTCGAAAACAAAACGCGGCGTATGCGCAATTTCAACAAAAAGGCTCCGCAAATGTATGCAAATATAACGCGCATACGCCACGTAAACAACACATACACATACACAATAACAAAAAATCTCTGCCATTCGCTGTGTCACTTTCTCTCAAGCTAGGCGAAAATTGAAAAGAAATTCCATAAGAAAACCAAAAGCAATGAAGAGGATGAAGCTGAGAAAAAAAAACACACACACACGAAGAAGATGAAGATGAAGAAGAAGAAGAAGAATGGCGTTATGCCGTAAGCTAAATTGAAAGATGAAACTTGAGGCTCACCGTCAATTGGCCAACAAATCGACAGCAACTGCTGCTGCTGCTGCCGATGCTGATGCTGCTGATGTTGCCACAGCAGTGAAAGTGCCTATAGAAATCTCAGCTTAAACTAATTTTTTGCTTGTTGCATTGCGGTTGTTGTGGCGGTTTGTTGTTACAGTCGTTCTTGCTGTTGGCAAGCAGACTGAAGTTGCTTTTGAATATTTAATAAGCCAAGAAAGCCAAAAAAAAAAAACGAAAAAAAAAAAACGCGAAAGAACTGACAAAGAATGAAGGTGCAAAAATAAAACAGAAAAATTTTGTTCAGCATAAAGACGAATATTGAAATACACTGTAAAATTTATAAAAATTACGCAACAATTTATTTTTATTTTATAATTTTATAATTAATTACAAAAAAATTGAAAATTTACAAA